>VZTV01006192.1:0-16267 GCA_013400875.1 Anhinga rufa | reverse complement strand
CTACCATTCTGTGATTCTCTTTATGACTCAGATAAGAGCATAAGGCTTCCATAATGCGTGTTTGTGTAGGATTAGGGAAGCAATTTGGTGTGGTAGGTGTGTTTGTCTTGAAGCATGAGAACTGATTATGTGCAATTTCAACATATGGTTTTAACATAATAGTACGTTTAATCACTTTTTTGGTCTTATTAACATACATGCTTCTGCTCAAGTTTTATGTTTAATGCCAGAGCTACAAATGATAACGTGTTTAAGTGAGGAGCTTGATGCAGAGGGCAAATATTAACTACAGTAAACATTTTTCCTTGTAGCTTACAGGCTGTACACTGTAGTCCCTCGATTAGTGAAGTTTGTTGATATTCTGACCAACTGGTATGTTAGAATGAATCGCAGAAGACTAAAGGTAGGGATCTACTTCTGCAACCTTGTACTGTTAACAAAATCCTAGTAGGCATAGCAGCCTTATGGTATTACACAAAATCTTTATGCCACATTTTAAATTATATCAGTTTGTACCTGATAGTGGGAATGAGAAGTTAACATTTTTTTTCCTCGTCTTTGCTTTATGAGGAAAATCAAACAAACAAAATGCCAAGTAATTTTGTTTCACTTGCTGGATGGGACTGACCAAAATTAATACAGTTTGGAAAATGAATTTATTGCATTAATATAGGAAATTTTTGAAGTTTATTGAATTGCACTTGCTGATCCTAAAATTGCAGTTGTTTTTTTCTTGGTGAATCTTCCAAATAGGGTGAGAATGGGACTGAAGACTGCATTATGGCCTTGGAAACCTTGTTTAGTGTTTTGTTCTCCATGTGCAGACTTATGGTAAGGGAATTACAGCCCACTATAACTATTTGACATTTTTAATATAGTTAAAAGCATGCATCTTTGTATCCAGGTTGTCCATAGAAACTAGGGGTACAAAGACTGAACATATGGGGAGAAAAAAACATATTACTACTGGTCTGTATAGCACAGTTTGTCTTCCACCTCCCCCTTTTATTTGCTTATCTGCCCTGTGGTACTATAAAGGAGGGAAACATCACCTGACTGATAAAGAGACATTACGGTTTCTTATCCGATGCCCAAAGGTAACATGTAAATATCAGGAAGGAGGTGAATAAGTAATAGCAATTTCATAATTTATTGCAGTCTGCATTTTGAATAGCATCACAATTCTGTATTGAAGACACTGTGTAAGCATTGTTTTTGCTGAACTGTCCTTATGCAATTCATAAGTGTTACTGATTCATAACGTACAAACAATAAAGAAAAGATGATGATTGAATGCAACATTACAGGCACCATATACTCCATTTATCACTGAGCTGATGTACCAGAATCTGAAGACACTTATTGATCCAGCCTCGGTTCAGGAGAAGAATACTGAAAGTATCCACTACCTCATGCTTCCCCAAGTGAGGTAAGAGAGAACTGTTATGTGGCAAAATGGGGTTTTGGTTTTGTTGGATTTTCATTGGTTGTTGTGGACTTTGTTTCAGGTTTGGTTTTTTTTTGTTCTTTTTGTTGTTGTTTGGGGGGGGGGCAGGGAGAGGTGGGGGTTGGTTTGGGTTTTTTTGCTTTTCACAGAACCATGCTCCTTCACTTGTGTTTAAAACTGTTTTGTATAACAAGAAGACAAGCTGCTTTAATAATGTGACTATTTCTTTGCCTCAGGAAGAATCATAGGATGATAGTTAACGTTCTTTTCTATAAGCAAAAAATGTTTCCGTTTCAATTAAGCTCTGGTTAGTCACTTTGCTGTAGGAGAATATTTCAATAGCAGTACACGTCACACCCCACTCTCAGTGTTAGCTGGGAATTTTCTTTTCCCTCCACATTTAGGCAGTAGACTTGTGCTAGGTTAAAGGATTGTAGATAGGAAGGAAAATAATTTGGAGGAATGCATGTTCCCAACTCATAATATTTTCTTATGGTGGGCAAGGAATATCCTTTTACTCTTCAAAATGTGCTCTGACTAGAAGTCATAATGCCTACCTATGAAGGGCCCAAAAGTATTATAAAACTTTCTTGTGGGCCCTAGATTTGCAAGAACGTGTGCATCCCCCCATCTCTGGGTCTGTCTTAGTGAATGCTGATGCCAGATCCCATGTGGATTAGAATTGGTTTGTGTGGACCACATACAGAGCCAGCAGAATGAATTCTTTTGGCTTCAGATCAAGAATTTAGAAAATTGTCCAGAGATTGCAACCTCCTTGTAAGAGGATACATCATACGAGAGAGAGCTTTCCAGGCAGATTGTTTCTTTGGATGCTGATGGATGAAGTTTTTTTTTAAGTGTCAGTGCGTCTCAAAAAGGTTTGGGTCCATGATAGTTGTACTGGACGTTACGCTCTGGGTTATCCAGAGTATCAGCTCAACCCAGGTGTAGAACTTGATAACTGAAGTTGTTTTGGTTTGGACTGGGGTTTTGCGGGGTTTTGTTTGGTTTGGTTTTGGTTTTTAAATCCAGCCAAGGGAGACACTAGCATTACAGTAATCAGTTGCTCATTAGTGCCCTGGTGCTACGTTAGTGGATTAAGTTAGTGCCTGCATTGCAGTCTGCTGTTAGTCACTGAATGTAAGAGAAACAAACTTGCCTTTTGCATTGCAGCTCAGTTTGAAAACCCTCAAGGACAAGGGAGCTGACCTGGATACTTTACATGCCAGTTTAAAAATTTAAACCTTCTAGTAATGGTGTTTCTTTTATGGATACTATATGCTTTGAGGAAGGTGAGGTGTATGTTCTTTCTGATAGCTTTGATAGTGAGAGTTACTGCAACAAGGAGTTGATAATGATGGTGCTGATTTTCTGTTCCCTGGGAAAGTGCTGTAAAGAATATGTAATCAAAGAATGTAAAAGTCATCAGTGAGCTATCAGAAATGGTTTTGAGATCCTCTAGAATGGAGTAATGGAAGGATAGTGAGCTATTTGCAGGAACTCAATTCAGGCATCGGCTTAGCATTTAAAAGTGGCTTAGTCACTTTATTCCTGTTGGTGCTTGTTGCTGCATCATGCAAACATATGATGTACTTGAGTGGCTTGCACAGCTTTCCTCTGTCTTGTACTTTGGATTTTTTCTGCTACTAGTTTGTGTCATTTACTGGAACCCCTACATATCAGTTGTTCCCCTTGTCAGATAAAAAGACATGTTTTCAGAGCTAAATTGTTGAAGTTCTAGTTTCACCTTGTTGCTAAGCACATCACTGCATTTTTCTTGGAATATTTCTCTGACTGCATAAGGAAAATATTGTCAGCTAATAATAAGAGACATTTTTTGATGCAGTTACAGAAAATACTACTTTAATGATATGACGGGTATGTACAGATAAAGCTAAGGGACCTGGCCACTTTCACAGCTGAACTGTGCTACACAGCTGATGCCTGTGCTACAAACCCTACTGAGGTATTACTTGGTTGCTTAGTGACTGAACAGATTGGTTACATTAAATTTTGTGGATGTGTATGCGATCTATAAAGATGACTCTCATTTTGTGGCTTCACAATGTTGTTAAGTAATGGCAAGTAATATTGAAATACTGCCACATTATACGGTATGAATCTTTCTGGGAACAAAATCTTCCGTCTCACAATTTACATGCTTCCAAGTTTTTGGAGGACCATACTGAAAAGACTAACATTTGGAAGAACAAAAGCTTCAAAACGGGTAGTAACTTCTTAATCAAATCCCTAATGCAGAAGACGGGGATGTTTCAGTTGTAAGTTTTGCTTTACCAGTTCTATTTTTCTGGAAAATCCTTATTGGATGCATGGTTTTCATCCCAGTACTTTTGCTACTTATATTACAGCAAGCAACATGGTTAATTTTATTCACAATTGGCTTTTGAACCAGTACCGCTGGTCTTGATATGACACTTGTGCTGTTTTAAAGGAGCTGCTCAATTTATGCAGCTACTCAAGAAATCAAGAGAACCACATTTTCAGAACTGTTGGCTGCTGGTACATCTGAAACAAGATGTGAATGTCAGCTTACTCAAAAAAACCCAAGCATTCCAACACCCCACCCCACCCCCCAGCCCCCCCCAAAAAGGAAACCACCCCAACCCTGCCTTGCCTCAGAATTAAAAGGTGTTAAAATGATGAAGCCAGGAAAGATGACAAGACTATCTAAAACATCAAGTATCTAGAGTTCCTGGGAAACATTATAAATTGAGACTCAGTGAATTGGTTGCCTTATAAGTATTTAATTGTCATTATAAGTATCCTATTTATAATAACTTTTTGCATCTTCTTATGATCTAATTAATGAAAAATCTTACTTCTAATTGGATATTAATAAAAGAGGTACTATGACTCAGACCATCATCTCCATCTTGTGAGAGGTGTTAACAAAAGATGATTTAAAAATAGCTGGGTTTTGTTTTCAGTAAGTTATTTCCTCATCTTCCACATAAAGAGAGAAGAAAAACCTGTTTATGAGTGCTGGTGGACAGCAAGCTGACCCTGAGCCAGCGCCGTGCCCTCGGGGCCAAGAAGGGCAGCGGTGTCCTGGGCTGCATGAACAGGAGTGTGGGCAGCAGGGCGAGGGAGGCCATCCTGCCCCTCTGCTCTGCCCTGGGGAGGCCGCAGCTGGAGGGCTGTGTCCAGTGCTGGGCCCCCCAGTGCCAGAAGGACAGGGAGCTGCTGGAGCAAGGCCAGCGCAGAGCCACAAGGATGCTCAGGGGATGGAGCATCTCCCTGATGAGGAAAGGCTGAGAGACCTGGGCTTGTTCAGCCTGGAGAAGAGAAGGCTGAGGGGGATCTCCTCAGGGCTTATCAGGATCTGAAGGGCGGGTGTCAGGAGGGTGGGACTGGGCTCTTCTCAGCGGTGCCCGACGACAGGACAAGGGGCAACGGGCACAAGCTGGAACACGGGAAGTTCCACTGAAATCTGAGGCAAAACCCCTTTGCTGTGCGGGTGCCAGAGCAGCGGCCCAGGCTGCCCAGAGAGGCTGTGGAGTCTCCTTCCCTGGAGCCATTCCCACCCCGCCTGGACGCGGTCCTGTGCCCCTGCTCTGGGGGTGCTGCTCACGCAGGGGGGCTGGACAAGATGATCTCTGGAGGTCCCTTCCAACCCCTACCATTCTGTGATTTTTTCAAATTGCCCAAAAGAGGGCATAATTGATTCTCTAGTAGGAAATATCAGGGACTGGGGTTAAAATGTTTTCAATCTGCTCAAACAGATACAATGAAAATGAAGCAAAATAATGTTTCCTTTTTAATCTAGGGAGGATCTCATCGACAAAAAAATTGAAAGTGCCGTTTCTTGTTTGCAGTCTGTTATTGAGCTTGGACGAGTAATTAGAGACAGAAAAACTATTCCAGTAAAGGTTAGAACTCTTTTAACACCTTTTATCAATACCTTGGGAATGTGCAGTAGCTTTGTAACTTTGGCATAAGCCTGGAAAAATTGAGTAATTAAGTTTGGAATAGAAAACAGTGTTCAACAATAAAATACTTCAAATGATAAATAATAATTTCTTAAGTTCTTTATTTTTAATTGGGAGGACAAAAGTTTCTGTTCTTTATTTATTTTTTTTCCCCCTTCTCCTCAGTATCCTTTGAAAGAAGTAGTTGTTATCCATCAGGATCCAGAGGCTCTGGAAAATGTCAGATCTTTAGAGAAGTACATACTTGAGGTAAGAACGTCATGAACATGATGCTTAACTGGATTGCGTATGTCAGTTACCTAAACAAACAAAACCCTAACCTTCCATGCTGATGATATGAATAACTTGCTAGGTAAAACTACTTTAAAAGAGAATTGTAATGAAAGGAGATATCAGTGGCTACTATGTACAAAAATGAAGGTAAATGGGTGATGGTCCTTAGGCAGTCAGTTGTAGTATTGAGAAACAATCGTTCAAACTGACCACCTAGGACTTCTTTAATGAATAATTAAGAAGCTATTAGAAGTGCTCTCTTTCTTGATCAGTGAATGGAAAAAAAACCACCACATTTTCTGAATGAAAATAAGACAATATTCAACTACATGGTGTCAAAGAGATGGACTGTAAAATTTGTGATGTCCTCCAGTTAAAGGGCATTAAAAACAGTTTGACAGTGAGTGGAGGGGTTGAGGGAGAGAAGGAGTTCCATGGAGAATAGGGCACCAGTCAAGATTTTTGCAGGATGTTCTTCAGGATACAAAATGTGAAATGAATAAGACATTGGCCTGTACACTTTCTTACACTCATCTGCTCCTGTATGCCACTGCAATACTCTCTTAGTGTCCTTTAGAGAAATGCAGCCTGCCTTGCTTCTAAATCTTTGGATAAAAACCCCATCATTCAAAAGAAAAGTAACCTTTCTTGGTTTTTTTGAGTGTAACTTCATGAAAGTGGCTGTGCTTTCTGCTCTTAGTCATTCATGTAAAAATCCATAGTATTTTAAAAAGTGAAATGAAAAAGAAGTTTGTTTATTTATAAACTTGACTTATTTATGTGTTTGTACTATAAGTAAACCTGTTAAACTTCAGTGCTGCATTTCAGAAGTTGTAGTGAAGTCACAAAGCCCATTACTTTTTGATTGCTTAAAAGACTGTAGAGTGGGCTTTTTTTAGTCTTTATGTTCAATTACATTTCATTACAAATAGACTTTATATGTGTCTTCTTTGACATCTGTGATGTACAAGAGAAATCAAACAGTAAGAGGGAAGAGTGAGAAGGAAGAGTGTTTCAGCTACAGTGATGAATTTCGATGAGCTGTGATGTTTTGATTCAAAAAGAAAAAAAATAAACGTTACTGTGCCAGTATGCCTTTGAACTTTTTTCTAGGTGTTGGGACCTTCAAAACATCTTGCAAACCAGCGGTTCTTACTACTTAAATCTGTTGTGATCATGCATTTGATATCATGAGCTATGCTATGTGTAATTTCTCAGTGTTAGCAGCCTAGGGGCTTTATAATTGCTTTGCTGAACAGGGACTTAGAGGTAATAATGTCTCCGTTGTAAGACTAGAGGCCTTTCAGAACCACTCTAGAAGGCAGTGAGGGAAGAAGGAAGACAGGTTAAGCAGTGCTCTTCTTTCTGAACAGTCTTAATTTGCTCTTGCTGCAGTAGTTTCTCATTGGGATGGATGATTACTTTTCACCCAGATGTTCCTTTGTGTTGCCTGGGGAGATATGCTGTGACTTCATCTTTGTAACTGTCTGTGTTTTGGGGAGGAAAGAATTGCATTTTGAATAGCAGCTCTTCGCTAAGACAGCAGAATTCTAAAGGAACTGATGTGGTGTTGATATTGGGCAGAATGCATACATTAGACTTGAATATAAATTGGGGATTACTTCATGACAGCAATTTCTGTATATTAATCTGTCTGGATTTTCACTTGAATCCTTCCCTTATGCAATCTTGTATTTGTGTGTGGCTCTTAATTCAGTGAGGCAGAATACACGCCAGCTTTTCTCTTGGATGAGAACTGAAGGAGTGGTCTTGCAAAAGAAAATCACCTACATAGTTGTTCAGATGATCTTCACCATTCAAGACCTCCTAATAAAAAGGTTTCTGAGGAAAGGATTCTAGCCTCAATGCAAGGTGCTTGTTAGAGAAGTTAAGTAAAATGTAATACAAAAACTAACAACCCTCCGAAGTATTGATTTTACTAATACAAGAGTTTTCACGCAGAAGTCTTAATACTGTCTCTGAATGCCTGTGAACCACAAGCTTAGCCTTTTTTTTGTTTTGCCCTCTCAAATTTACTTGTTTGAAACAATCTCTGTTTAAATGAGCAAAAAGCAGAAGAAGAAAAATTTTGAACAGTAATTTAGTTGTACATCTGCACAGTTTATAAAAGACTTCCTTCCCTTCTGTCCTGTGATACCTTTCCATCTGTAAAGGTGAGCTATAGGATGTACTTTTCATTATCCTCTGAAGTCTGCCTTCCTCCTGTATTTTAAGTATTTGTAGCAGATATACTAAAACCATATTACTGTTAACACTTAATTCTTTGACCTCTTTCGCCTCCAGTGTGCTTCCCAAGCTACTGTCATATTAGTGTAAGGCTTCTATATGTCCAAGTACAGTAACTGGGTGGGAGATGCAGGGATTCTCCACAGTTCAGAGTGGTTCCTTTCCTTCAGCTCCAACCACAGCACTGAAGCTTTGAATCTGACATTGCAGAGGAACTTTGTCTCATTTCTGTCTTCAGGAAATTCTTACCATGTTGTATCACCTTAGGACCTCTGTACTACTTAGAGCTGATACAACATAGGACTGGTGGGTTCAGCAGTCTGTCTTTAGTTTGTGTTTCTGTTTAATGGCTTCTGGATTATTAAATAAAATGTATTTCTACTAATAATTGACCTTTGACCTTCCTGTCATCTTTCTTTTTTCAGAATCTGTCACTTTCCAGATCAGCTTATATACATTCATGACAGTCAGTTCCAATGGCTGTACTAAGGCATGCTGGTAGTATGCGAAGCATAAGGTTATGTTTTAATAGATATTTTTCTTCTGTAAGTGTTTGTAATGTTTTGCATTCTCTAAAGCCAGTGAAATGGGTCTTCAAAGATAAGTGAGATAAGGTCTTTTGGTATTATAATAACCACTGGCAATACAGTATCTAAGGATTCTTTTTCCCTTGTCCAGAGATGTCATGCCCCTTATGATACACCTGTCCTTGGTAGGTTAAGGATTCTTTCTTCTTTTCAATAAGGTGTCTTCAGAGGGCTCTGTAACAGAAAATCTTGTCACATGCTTAAAATGTGATGGAGCTTTTTTAGTTCAAGTTGTCATTGTCAAGATCAGCTGCTTTGCCTTGACAAAGAGAATGAAAATCTGCATCTACCCAAGCAAGACCAACTTACCTCGCTTGTCTTGGTGAGAGCAGCCAAAGTCAAAGAATTCAAGAGATGACTTGAAGAAGTGGAGGACCTCTTAAACTTCTAATTATGTATTACTCCAGCAATACCATCTTTCCCCAAGCCTAAATCTATATCTAAGGAAGGCTTCTGAAAATACTGCTGGGGGCAACTTAAGAGCACTGGCTAAGGGACTCATGGCTCAATGCACAAGACTTCTAGATCAGTGTTCTATGCTTCTTGCTTTTAGTAACTGTGGGACTTAAATTCTTACAAATTGTGCACTAAAGAAATTTTAATTAAAAAATCTCAATTGATTTGCAAGTGGGATTGTAAGGCTTTTCTGTCATGTTAGCTTATTGATTATTTCTCCTAGAATTGGCAGTTACGATGCTTAACTTCAGAATTGCTGTTATTATTAATCCTGTCAATACCTGGATCTTTTCAATAGCAGAATTTTATGAGATTTAGGTTAGTGTCTATTACATTTTCTTGATCTAAAACCTGGATTTGTGGTTTATACAGAATGCAATTTTAAGGGAGATGGGGTTTGCTTACTCAAATTACTTCCAAAATGATAGCTGACAAAATCTGCTGTCAACTTCTACAGCTAGTAGGGTAACAAAGGAACCTAACAATTTGATAAATTATTACATAATTGATTGCACAGAAGTATGCTTTAATTTATATTAATTTGCTACCGCAAACAAAGTTAAGGTATGGCTTGGGGGAGATGAGTTTCAACAAACTCAAATACCTTTATGGAAACACAAATACAAAACACTATCGTCCTATTTTTATTATGTATCTTAAAATTCAACAAGCTGATGCTGAAGCTTAATATGTGTTTTATTGTATTGCATAACAATCAATCTAGTTGTTTACTCGAATGCTTCAGAGCTGTAGAGGTCAATGAATACAGGCAAACTGAGGGTAGTATTACTTGGGCTGTATTTGCAGCTTTGTTCACCAACCTCCTACGTATTCAGAGCTTTAGAACCCTTAGTTATTGTCAGAAGTATGTTTCTAGTAAATTTGCAGGTGCCAGAGGTAATCTGTAAGAAAAATTACACCATTTGATTTCACGTAGTTGCTGACAAAAGAATTTGAAAAATACACTTGTCAATTCTTCAAAAATTTCATTCATCACTTTTTCAGAAGTAGCTGTAGTCTTTGATCTGCAGTCTTAACACTCTCATCATCAGAACATAGCAAATAATTTAAATAAATTAATTTTAATATTAGAACTGTCCAGAGTATAGAGTTTTCCTGCAAAAATGGCAAAGTTCACAAAATTAACTAAATCCAGAAGGCTTTTAGCAACTGAACACAGTTGCATTTTATTCATTAGTATTTGACGTCTTTTACAAGCCTAGTCCAGGACTCCTCCTCCTAACTACTTCCAGTGAAAGGTTTTATCTGAGTAAATTTTACTCTAAGCACAATCAGAATCTTGCTTGCATCCAACCTTTGTATACCCTTCAAGCAGTCCCCCATATAATAAATATAATACAACAGAAAATTGACTTCTCCTTCACCAAATCCGAGGCCTAGCAGTATTTCATAATGTTAATGTGTTAATAAGCATAGTAGACTGAGTCCTCGAATGGGCTGCATTAACTGATGCATGAACTGTGGCAGTGTGTGGTCCTTTGATATTTTGTTTCTTACAGTATTACATAATCAATATTTCTTTTCCTTTTTATGATGTTCACTTAGAGAGTCCAGCCCAGCTGACCCACAGCACTGGCATTTCTCTTTTCCGTTCTGAGAATTGGGCACAGTTGGGTTACAGATCGATCTGATCATGTTGGGCACATGGCACCAACTAAAGGCCCTTGTACATATGAATGCCTGAATGTAGAGGTCTCCCTACTGGTGATGGAAAGGACTGGTTGCCTCAGTCTCTGTGCATGAGACTTGAAAGATGTATTAAAATATTTCTTAATTTCATTTTCCCAATAAATCAAAATTAGCTCCTTAAGTCATAGAATGGTTTGGGTTGGAAGGGACCTTTAGAGGCCATCTAGTCCAACCCCCTGCAGTGAGCAGGGACATCCCCAACTACACCAGGTTGCTCAGAGCCCCGTCCAACCTGACCTGGAATGTTTCCAGGGATGGGGCATCGACCACCTCTCTGGGCAACCAGTTCCAGTGTCTCACCACCCTCATTGTAAAAAATTTCTTCCTTATATCCAGTCTAAACCTACTCTCCTTTAGTTTAAAACTGCTACCCCTTGTCCTGTCACAACAGGCCTTGCTAAAGAGATCATCCCCATCCTTCCTATAGTCCCCCTTTAAGCACTGGAAGGCCGCAATAAGGTCTCCCCGCAGCCTTCTCTTCTCCAGGCTGAACACCCCCAGCTCTCTCAGCCTGTCTCCATAGCAGAGGTGCTCCAGCCCCTGATCACCTCCGTGGCCTCCTCTGGACACACTCCAGCAGGTCCATGTCCTGTCTGTGCTGGGGGCTCCAGAGCTGGACACAGCGCTGCAGGGGGGTCTCACCCGAGCGGGGCAGAGGGGCAGAATCCCCTCCCTCGCCCTGCTGCCCACGCTGCTGGGGATGCAGCCCAGGAAGTAAAAGTGCTATATTGAGACAGACATAAACAGACTTGCCGTGGTTTTTTTTTTTTTTAAGAATTATTCTGGTTTTTAAATTGATAATGTATACAGAAGCATGGTATCCTAATCTAATTAATATAGGAAACTTGTCCTGATGGAGTTGGATTGTATGTAATTTATCTAATCATGCCCAAAATCATCTTGTGCTATTTTTTGGATTATAAATTTTTTTTTCCCCATGAGATCATCATTTACCACTTGTGGGCTCATTTCCAACAGCCCCCATTAAAACTGGATTTCAGAAGTACATAATTTTCATTAGATTTCTTAAAAGATGTATCAAATAAAATTAGATTCAGTTGTATTCTTGGCTCCTCATGTCAGTAGGACTTCCTAGGGAATTAGACTGTAGCTCAGTGGTTGTATTTAAGCATTACTTCTTGGTCTAAATGTTTGGCTACTTGCTAGTCCTGTCATGCTGACGCTACCATTTACTTCTGCCCCCTAAATGACTTGGAGTAGCTTGCTTACCAAATGCACTTGGTGATTCTGTAACAGGTTGATGTGAACCCTTACAACCTTCTAGTGGAGATTTAAACACAAAACACTTCAAGTATCAGTCTGACAGACAAAACCTGTTAAATTATAGTGAAATGTGCTTCAGTCATGCGCAGGTTTGTACTTGTAGAAGAGTTTCATGTTGGCAATTAAAACTCTCCAAGATCTGTCCCTGTTACATTACACCAAGAACAGAGAGAGTGAGAATGTGCAAAACTGGAAATTTAGGTATCAAGTCCTGCCTTGTGTGTGCTTCTTACGTAGCTTTAGAAAGCAGGGAAAAACCAGACTCCCTTGAAGATACAAATAACACTGGAATACAGTGCTCTTACAGGAGGTACACCAAGACATTATTTCCTGGGGATATTGATAATGCGTGTAATGCATTTGTTCATTGGACAGAGTTAAGTGTAAAGCAGAGAGGTTTGCTATGTATTTTCAAATTTGGCATTGTATGATGGTCAGGGTGTGTAACAAAGGGTTGTGGTTTTTTAATGTGCTTATGTGATGAGGAAAATATTTGTAACTAAGAATGTAAGAAATGACTTAGCAGTTTAGACTCGTAGCTCATCTAGCACATTGTGCTGTCTCTGGCAATGGCAGAGTCCATTTAGAGAAAGCACGAGCATCTGGCCACTTCTTGCAGTAGACTTCTGTCATAGTCAGCCATCTGCAGCTGTTGTATCAAAGATACTCAAGGGCACATGCCAGCCTATTCCCTTTAACAGCTTTTCATGTGCTGACTGTTATGAGCTTAATTCCTTTTTGAACTTGGTGGTACACTCCTGCTTACCTCCTCTGATGGCATTAAGGTTAACTACTTGTTTATGTCTTTCAAACTAACCTCCTACTGTTTTCAGTGCATGCTCCCTTACTTGAGGGGTTGTTTGTCTACATTCCTTACTCACCTCCTTCATAACTTTTTAAATTTCAATCTTATCCATCTTCCACTTTCTTCCCTCCAAAAAGTTCCAGCCTTGATTTTTTCTCATATGGTAGCAATGCTGCTCTCTTAAATCAGTTGTTCTCTAAAACACTCTACAGCACCACTACATTCCCCCTTAGATACAAGGACAAAACCTGCACACGTTACTTTTAAAACATGGGCATACCCAAGTTTCTGTAGTGGAAAAAGAACACCCTAGGGCCCCTCCTGAAGTTCATGCGACTTTGATAAGCTTTTGGCTGCCCCTGCACACACTGATCTTCGGAGTCCTTGTGCTGCAAAGCGTAGACTGAAGTTTTTCCAAGCAAGCTGTTTTTCTGTACAGTAAGGACCTAGATAGAATAAACAGATAAGAAAAGAGACAAAATGAGGCAGTAGTATTTGTACAACTTAAAACTGTCGATTATAGTTTTCTGGCTAAATGCATACTTAAAGGAGTATTTTGGGAAAATTTTTCTTCCTGATTTTTGCCAGGCCATTGCACACAAAGGTAATGGTTTTAACAGTAAAGTAAAAAAGGTTGTTGAATAGGGACCTGTTTTAAGTTCAGCGCTGACTGGTGTCTATTAATAACAGAGAAATGTCTACCTCAAGGCTGAAGAGGACGATAGGATCTTCTGCTGAAGGATGGCTTCAGCATTGGTTGAGTTTATTTGCTCTTGCAGTGTTGGCAAATTACTTAGTTCATAGAGACAACTATATAAAAATTTGTACCTTGAGACTTAGACTTCCTTAGTACTACGGCCCCTGGTTTTGTCCTCTTTCCACAATTGTCAGAGATGGCTTGTTCTTTAGCTTCATTTTTTCCTCTTGGTGTATTTATATAGGAGCTTAATGTACGTCAAGTGACATTATCTACTAATAAAGATAAATACGGAGTCCGGCTGAGAGCAGAACCTGATCACATGGTGCTTGGGAAGCGTTTGAAAGGTGCATTTAAGCTTGTGATGGCTGCCATCAAAGAGCTGAAGAGTGAACAGCTGGAGGAATTCCAGGAGACAGGTATGTAGTGGTACAAACCACTGAATGATGGCAGTGTTGACCAGAAAAAGAAGATCCAAAATCCTTTATCTCATCAAAGAAAAGTCAAGCAATTGCTCTTGATTTGTGTATGTTAATCAGGCATTTTAGGAACACATGCAAAAGTATCCTTCTGTGGGCTTAAGGAAACTTTAAGGCCTACTTCCCAGTTATTATCCCTATTAAATTATATGTTAATGAGAATAGGAGAAAATTTTATTTTGCTAAGAGTAGGTTAGAAGGAGCCATGTATACTGATCTTACACTGTTCTCCTGTTTAAGTGCTATTGTAAGGCCAAAATGAAGTAAACTGTCCTGTAAGACTGAATCAAATTTGAACTGAGCATATGTACAATAGTTTGAAAGCATTGCTTCAATTCCATATTTACTGGTGCGTGTGAATTTTCCAGCTATCTCTGCTTGAATGTAAATTTCGATTTAGTTGACTATACAGGTTATTTTTAAGTTTTATTCTGTTTCATTCAAATGGTATACAAACAGCTGCTGAAGTGTCTGCGTTTGAGTGAGTCCTCCTGCCTGGAGAAGTGCTTGTATGGAAAATCTGAATATGGGATAGTTCAGTGGTTCTTACTAGTGCTTAGTTGCTGTTTCAATGTATTGCAAATATATTGCATTTCATGTATTTGAAGAGTGATACTTGTCTTAAGCTTTATGAAATACATTTTTTTTTTCACTCTGATTGTAAGATATGCTCTTCATCTGCCAATTCTGCAGGCACCATTGTTGTAGGAGGACATGAACTCCACAGGGAAGACCTTCGTCTCATGTATACCTTTGATCAGATTGCAGGAGGATCTGCCCAGTTTGAGGCACATTCCGATGCTCAGGTATTTTATTGTTTGTTTTGGTTTTTGTTGGTTGTTTTTTTTTTTAATTAAGGAAATAGTTCCTCTAGAATTACTATGAAAAAGGTGAGGTGAAAGCTGGGATGGTTTTGTTTTTTCAGTTACTTCAACAAATTTCAGGAGCCTATCTTCTGAATTTTGGAGATGTTAAAGTATTCTCTTCAACAAGGTATTTTGTAAGTGGGGAGCTCTATAAAAACATACCTGAGCTTCTGAGTGAGTTGATACTAGCTTGTTTCAAGTTTATTACCTATTTGACTGTCTTCTGTGCATCACCTCAGGTTTTAGTTCTGCTAGATGTTACCCCAGACCAGTCCATGGTGGATGAAGGAGTTGCCCGGGAAGTGATTAATCGCATCCAGAAGCTTCGCAAAAAGGTTAGGAAGCAATGGTTTGGAACAAAGCATTTTCATTTACTTTTACATAATCTTTGGGCAATATGCAGCAGAAACTGACCTTTGTAATTAAATATGAAGCCCTGTATCATTTACTCCTAATATATAGCTTTCTGATCAGACAGAAATTATTACAAATAATTATTTTCATTTTGAATTTCCATGTTACTAAGTAGCTAGAGTTGAACAATGAGCTTGCTACACATCATTCATAGTGAATTAACTAATTTATTCAGTTGTTTTACTGAACCCCTCTTGTTTTCTACCTTCAGCCAGATAGCAGTGGTTCAGTCCTGGTTAAGCAGCTCTCAGGCCTGCCTGTGTCCTGCCAAGTATTACGTCCCATCAGCTGGGCTGGTGAGAGCCAAGACATCTGAGCCCAGGACTACTTAAAAGAAACAAACTCGTGTCTTAGCAAATTGCAGGAGGCATTTCTGATACCAATTTGTATACCTACATTAATGATTCTGCTCTAAATTGTTCTCATCATGCATACAAATGATGCTGTCTGAACTTAGGTTAAAGCCTTTGAACCAATATAACTTCCTTCTCTCTACAATACTAATCCAGAAAGAGCTGCTCTCAGTATCTCCATTTTGTGCCAAGAAAGCATGGTCACCATGGAGGTGGTGATAAGTTGTAAAAGCCTTTAATCTGGAGGGGACATTAAGTAATAATTAACTTGGAATAAAGAATTCTAAAGGTTTCAGAACCTGCAAGTTTAAAAAACAAACAAACAAAACCAAACAAAAAAAAAGAAAACCACAAAAAAACCCCACACAAAACAAAACAATTCTCTGTCCCATCATGTACATACAAATTGCAAATGTGGAACATGCTGTTCTATGATGTATGTAGGGTTTTTCTTCTTGACTAACTTGGTGGCAATGCGCTAGAATTTGTATCTTTTTTAGACTTGTACCTGAAGAAATCTTGCAGGAGCTCTAAATGATGTGTAGTGAAAATTTTCATGGGACATGTTTTTGAGAAAAGATATCTGTACAGTTAAGACTATGTCAATCTTCAGTGTAAGACTGAAAAATGACAAATTTGTACCAAAATGGTTTTAATATATCTATCTATAAATTAAATATATAAAAAATAAATATTATA
>VZTV01006182.1:0-15827 GCA_013400875.1 Anhinga rufa | reverse complement strand
TAAAAAGAAAGAAACCAAACAATGGAGAAGACACATAGTCTGCTGTCCTCACCTTAGTCTGAAGCAACACTTGACTGTCTCGCTGGATCTCACATGCCCGATGCATCCCTGAAAACGAGCCCCAGCTCTTTCCTCCTGACAGGTTGACTCACTAAGTACCATTCTTTGCTCAGTCACCGAGCAGAGGCACTGACCTGGCATTAGGACACAACTTCTGTCTTGCTAGAGATGGCATCTTCTGCAGTAATGCAAAACCAAAGTCTTGACTACTTGTTTCATTCCCATTCAAGCTTAAACAATCTGGCTCCCATGTTTGAGTGCATGTGGAAATACTCTGTTTAATTGATGGATACACAGCAAAGTAGCATGCACTTCTGAACATCCCCTCCCTTCTCTTCATGAATACGTCAGACTCAAGAGTCTAGCCCCAAGCAGACTTTTGACCCCACAAGGGGAAAAAGTGCCGAACTCTGCTTCTTATTAGGAACATCCCTTCTGCCATTGATTTTAGATGGAAGGCTTGCTGCATAAGACAGCAATGGATTGCAGATGGCTAAATAGAAACTGTGACATCTATTTTAGACAGGGTATCCTAGGCAAACTCCAGGATACTTCATGACATTGTTTGCAGTCTCAGCTAAATTTCATAAGCTATTTCTTCAGCTTCCCTAAACAGTCATACAGCTCCACTCAGCAAGGAGGAGTAGCCCAAAAGGGCTTTCACTGCAGACCTGAGTGAAACAAGTGAGTTACAAGCTTCCAACTCAAGGTTAATACTGATGACGAGTCAAGAAATATGTTTATCAGTAATATGAGTAAATAAATATATTTAACTACAAATCACAAATATCAGCTAAATCATAATCACAAAAAAATCTCTCCAAGACCCCTGCATTTGGGAATTCTTTTTATTTGTCTTCCATAGATGCAAATTTTAGGATTCGGTATTTCCAAACTTTTATCAGCACCACATAGCTACAAAATTTTCTCAAAAGCAAAGGTGAAGAAATCAGCCAATAATTTGATTCCAGCTGCTTAAGCTCTGAGAAAGAAAGCCTATTACAAGATAAAGATGAGCACAATGGGCTTAAACCAGTAGTTAGAAATCAGTGTAGCCCCATTCAAACCAAAGATATTTCACCATTGGAGAATCAGCCAAACATCTGGCTAGTTACTACTGCTAATAATAAAGTTAGGTCCGTCTGTCTCCTGTGCATCTCCATGAGGTCTGCAGTTTGCTCTACCAAGTGACCCAGCCACCTCCTACCAAGTGAGGACTCACGCCAAGCTTGTCTCAGTTGGAGGCATTTCTGCATATACCCCTGAAAGTAAAACAGATATATATGACTGGTTTTGGTTTGTTTGTTTTTTTTAATATTCATCATATAACTGCTAAATCAAAGGAATGCATTGTCCTTTTGTTGCAAAATAAAAAAGCTGAACAAAAATATGAACATATGCAAACACTGAGATGAGAGACTCAGTGCACGTGCTGCCCTGCCATTGTGCGGTGAGCGAGGGACACCTTAAGACCCATCCCGTATGCAAGGCTGGCTCTAACGTGCAATCCTGTCTCATGCTACAGCACATTGCCTCCTGCTGCATTATACAAAAGCAAACCAGTACACCAGCCTGCAATGTAGCAGGAAGACTGTTATGGGTACAGCTCTGCAAGGGCAAGAGTTGACAAATACAGCACCACTCTTGCTCTGAGAGATCCATGGTAGATTAATATAGTCTCCCCCTACCACCACCTCCACAGGTTAACTCACATCTTGACAGTGAAGTGACTTACTTACTTTCAACTCACATTCTGTGCCAAAAGATCAGCAGATCCTAGAAAGTGCCCAGCCATAGGACCTCCTCTTCTCTACAGCACATAGCTCGTAGGAGGGGCACTGCCAACTTCCTAGGTTAGGTTGGCACAATTAACTTGTTCCTGCTTTTGCCAAGCCCTGCCACCACCTACACCCATCATCTCCCACACTGACTCAGACAGTTTACCACGTTTTTGCTGCCCTGAAGCCCCTTCTCTGACCCTGTGGTTACCATTGCACTGCTTGCCCTGTCAACCATTCCCTGCTCCCTATTGTGCTGCTCTACCTGCCCATGGAGTGCTACCACCACTTCTACCCTCTAACCCTTCCTGATCTCCCAATCTGTGTCCCCCACTTCAGATCAGCCTGGAAAGAAGCAAACATGCCTTTGAAGGACGAGCCGTTGGTCCTCAGAATAAACTCTATTTACCTCATTGTTATATTTCATGACATTTTAGGTAACAAAAACATACATGCTCCACTTGGAACAAGGCTGGGAAGAAAAGAGATGGTGACAGCTATAGGGATGTTCCTACAGTAAGTCAAAGTACATGCCAAAGTCCTGCATCTTCAAGCAATGAGACACAAAGATAATGGGGCCATCTCTCAAGCTTTCTGGCCCTACAAGACCCTGCATACTGACAGACTCCTTTGGCTCATAAACTTGAGACAATATGACATGATAATTGGGAAGGGAGCAGACACGTGTCACACTGAATTGGCCAAGTGACTGCTATTTTTCCACCATGGCAGAGTACTTTTAAGGAAAACTTTCCTAATTTTCATCAGTAGTGGCTCAAGCACAGCAGCAAATACAGCTTGCCTTGGTCTTCTACAACATTCATTGCTGCTCCAAAGAAGTGGTGAGCCGAGACCTGGCAAATGTTTTTTTCAGCTTTTTTAGTGGGTCATTCTGAAAGTATCAAGTGGTGATGAAAAGCCTTATATTTACACCTCAGTAAGCTGAGGTCTTCTGCATGAAATGACTGCCCTTTAGCTGCTGGGAAAAACCCTTCTTCGGCTGAGGGGTCAAACTGATGTTCCCATCACAGATCATTCATGATGCTTTATCACTGCAGAACAACAGTTCATACAGCCTTCTTTTTGGCCTTAGCCAGAATTCTGGCTTGAACACTTTGATTACCTGCTTACTCCCATCCCCAAGTCATATAAAGTATCTCCCTTTGTTTCCTGCCCCAAAATTCAGCATAGTGTCACAGGGACCTGCCACGTTACTGCTGCACTCCCTGCCAGGGCCAGTCACAACCAACAGTAGAAAAGTGGGAATGGTCAAAACATTGCTCCTGGTTGAGGAAGCCCAGAACAGCTCTTAGCCAGGAGGGTGTCCCAGAAAGCACCCTTTGCCTCTGCATGGTTCCTGCATAGGTTCCCCATGTACCCATTATGGGCTGGCATCAGCATGGTGGGATAGAGGGACTTTGCTGTGATTCTGGGGAGGCATTTTAAGTTTGCAACTGCCTTCCAGGAAAACACATCTGTTTTTTCTTGCCCAATGGGCTATTTTTTTCCTGTGTTCCCCAAAAGTACTGCACCAAAATCCCATGAAAATTCAACAACGCAGTATATTTCATAAGGGGAGCATTTTCCTGAAAAAGTTTGCTTGCAGAGAAACCAAGCACAATTGCTATAAAAATATCCTGCACCAGCTCCTTGTGTGCCTCGAGGCCAGCTCTTGCCTCCGTGGCAGTGGAGGCAGAGGAGTGGGGCTCACACCAGGGCTGATGGGCAGGGCTGGGCAGCCGCCAGCTGTTTGTCTTCCCTGGCTCTGTCACAGCAACAGTCCTTTACAAAGAGGAAAATTTTCTCTCTGAAAGATTTTGAATTGCCCAATCAGACATTTGTGACTAAATCATCTCCTTGTATCCCCAGAGATTGGTATGAGCTCTTTGGCATGCTGTTTCTCACCTCTGAACTTTAAACTTTGCCCCTTTGGTGGTGATTTTTGGATTTGCTGTGACCCCTGTGTTTTAATAAAAACTGCTGGCTCCCAAAGCTGTTCCACTTGACTCCAGAATTACAGTGGAGGGTGGGGGGCAACACAGGGGTGAGATAACTGGGAAAGGCATGACCTAGAGCCACACATTCGGCCATGCAGCATTGCTGCTTGCCACCTGTGAGCGTGACAACGGGTAAGAGCTGAGCCCTGCTGGGGGGCTCAGTCCTCCCGCGATGCTGACAGCAGAAATTTGCTGCATCCTCACGCATCTCCATAGAAACTTCCCTGCTGTCTGCAAGAGGCTGGCAAAGAGCTTTATTGCTCTGCAGCCATCCCTTAGCATAAGGTATATGGAAAAAAATAAAAGGTGAGGAGATCAGCAGGACTTTCAAGCAGCATCATTCGGTGGGGTCATGGCAGTACTGGTGAGACAAAGGCAGCTTCAGCCTGATATTCAAGCTGGGATGCTTCTCTGCGTCTCTTGGCTGCAAGTTTAAAATCCACTTAAGGGACTTGAAGACTCAGCTCCCATTAATTTTCAATGGAAAGGGACCACCTAAGTCCTCGAGGCAGCTGAGGAGTTATAGCACTTGAAAAGCTGAGGCATGGGCTGCAGGTCTTCTGAGGGTAAAATTCATCTTGAGATTTGTGGCATCTTGGGTGAGGCTGGAAATCGTAAGATATAGAGCCAGTGTCCTTCTGGACAGAAAGGCAAAGGCTAAAAAAGGACAAGAAGTGATGAAAAAAAAATTGCTTTTTTAAAACTATTTTCTGAACTTATGTAAGCTCTGTCAAGCTTGGGGTGGGAGGACAAGTTGTTCTGCTTTTTAATCCAAGCCAGTTCTCAAACATATAGCAGAACTAATTAGAATTTTTGCAAAGGCAAAAGTTTTTCATTGGTAGATGGCTTTTTTATTTAAACACACTGAAAAGTAAATACGATATTATATTGTCTATTTCTTATGAAGTGTTGGATGGCATTCTTGTGCACATTCTCAGAATTGTTACTGAAATGATCACCAAGAATTCTTATTTCTTCATTTTTTCATAATCCTTGCTAGAGTGTTTTTTTTAATTTTTGGTAAATGCAACACAAAGAACTTCTAAAGCATATTCTACAAAATTGCAGTACACTCTAAAAATAGCAAAAACAAATCCAAAACTCTGTAAAATGGAATCGGTTTTCAAGTCTCCACGTAATGTATACTTCTCAATTATTAATTTCTATCACCAACCTTCCCCAATAAAAGTTTTCTGTATGTTTGGGAACATTTTATCATAATACTATGAAAAAAATAGTAGTGTCATTATAGCAACAGATGAATGCCATTTGTTTAGCTCACACATTCCTATATTCCTAATACACACACTACCATGACATCTAGGCTGATGCTGTGGGAGAAGCTGGGCTGAATGGAAAGGTCTGGGCTCAGGTTTTCTCTATAGTCTATCCTCAACATCATCTGCCTAAAGACTTATAACCTGTGAAAGACTTATAACCTGTGCAGAGGAGAGAAACATGAAAGGCAAGGTAATAAGGGAGGAAGAAATATCCATACCCAAAATGCGATGAGAGAGCTAGGGCAAAGAATATTTCATTGGGATATTAATATTTCCACTTACACTTTTCCATGTGTGGCACCCAGATAACAGGGGAGAAATACTCTACAATAAACAGAAAGGTAAGACAGATTGGCCAGAATGGAAATAGTTTTAAAAATTTACTACTCCAAAGTTTCAGTGGGTAACAAGAATTTACCAGCCCTGCCAACCTCAGCTTCCTTCAGAGGCCCAAACATACAACATCACTTATCTCTAGGCAAACTGCTTCAGACAAAGAGGTAGGGCCTTTATAAAGTTATTGTTCTCAGAGGTAATTAAAATTTCTATCAGATCTCATTGAGGAGCAAAGAGGTATTGAAAGCAAATGGAGGAAAAATAATATTAAAAGAACCTCTTGCCTCATCTTCAATTAGCTATGCTGTCTCCAGCAAGTTAACTGCATGGTTCATTACTGATGAATAACTACCATTAAAGTAATGGACTCAGACTGGGATCACTCATCTGGGGAAAGTTTAGTACCAGACCATTTGGCAGAAGCTTTCCCAACAGACAATGAGGGGGTGAGAGGGAAGCGGGCTCTCCCCAGACCAGGTATCATCAGCACATAGCCTGAGCACTCAGCCCAGTGTCATAAACCTTTTCCTCACGAGAAGGCATCATAAATAATTATAACTATCTTTGGTTTGATTTGTTTTTGGTTTGTTTAAACAAAAAAAAAAAGTGTAGCAATAAAAATAGATCCTTTAAACAATATAAAAATGTTCGTACTCTTCTCCCTCATTCCAACTGGAATCCTGGGAAGGGAAGAGCTCAGCAGGATGCAGGGGCCAGATTCAGTTCACTTTTACACCACATTTGTTTGCTCCACTTTTGAGCCTCTGAATCTGGGAGGCTGGAATCTGGTTTCAGTAACAGAGGAGCAAATGTACTGAAGAAATTGAGTTTTTTTCTTCATTAACCTCACATATGTCTAGATATATTCCATAAGTTCAGTGATCTGTCCTACAGCCTGAACCACCCCTCTCCATTGCCCCAGCTCCCAGCCACTGTGATCTCCACCAGCCACCTGAAGTGGCTCAGGCCAGAGCTCTCCTGCCCTCAGAGCAAGGGGGTAGGCAGTGCTCTGCAGAACTGTTCCAGGAGACAGGATTTTTATTGCAAGTATCATGTGAAATGCAGAAGGTTCATTTAAAACATTGTGAAAGAGCTTAAGTCTTCCAGTGGTGAATCCTGGGAGTCCTTGCAGAATCACGCACATCCTCAGCATATAGAAGAAAGAAATGGGAGTCAGGTCCACTCATTAGTTCACACTATCTCCCCAGCATAAAGAGGGATCAGGCCCTGTGAATCAGGCAGAAGACTAAATAGGTCACAGTAGCAATATATACAGTTTCCTGATCAGGATATACTTTTCTTTATGTCTTAACCACATAAATGAATTTGGAATAGATCCACAGCTAGGATAAATCAGCTAAAGTCCCCAACTTCATTAGAGCCCTGCAGAGACAGGAGTCAGCCCATCCCATTACTTTATTTATCCAGAAGATTTTACTTAACAGGATGATGAGAATTTTTGAGCGTGGGTCCACACCTCTCCGCGCACTGCAACACAAAGATCTCTTCCTTCAGGAAACCCCAAGCCCAGGTTTGTTCTGCTGAGAGGAGATGAAAAGTCATCTGTTAGAGTGCTGGGCAAGTGCTTTCCTTTTGCACCCCACAGAAGAGAAATAGCTGATAACAGTCAATCAGCACTGAAGCAGATTTAGTATGGTGTCCAGTGGGCAATGGAGTGGGTATTAGCATACAGTATCATGACAGCAGTTGCTGCCTGAGAACTGCATGATACTTGTCATTATGGTCCCCTGAAGCCTGGGGAGGAGAATGACAGAGGAAGCAGCAGAGTCCCTGGAAGCTCAGCCCTCGGCCTCATGAGCCCAGGAAAACAGGAACAGCGGGACTGCGCCACATAGACGGCCTATCTGTCTCTGTCCAGCATCAGGCAGTGATGTGCATTTGCTGCTGTGGTACACCCTTTTCGGTGCCTTTCCTGAGCATACATCTCTCTACACAGAGCTGTCTGTAGCACTTTTACACTTCCAGCACTTTTACAGCTCCAGAAACAATATGATTTCTTTAAGATGTTTGCCCTGCCACTGTCTGGCACTTTTTATTCTGCCAGGAGCTAAACCTTGACACTTCTGCTGAATTTTAAGAGAAAAACCTTTCTTCTTGTTTCACCTGAATGGGAAGGCTGTGACAGAAAGACTGCAAGAACAGAATGGGCTTACTGTGAAAGGAGGAGGAGTGGGAAAGGGATTGACTAATTTAAGCATTGGAGTGGGCTTTCTCATGCTCTTCCCAGCAGTGCAGGGCTTGTCTGCACTCCTACAATCCCAACCCCTTTTTTCCCCATTACCCTAGGTACCAGCACATCCAGAGACCAACCTCCCCTCTCCTAAAGCTGTTCTGATTTTCCTGCTCCCCTGTCCCCAGTTCTACCATGACCGACAGCTCCCCAGAACCTACCCCTCTGAGTATGGGCTCTGAGAAGTGGAAGGAGCAGCAGATGCCAGCATTAGTCCATGCCACATTGCCATCTGGTTCAGCAGAGCTGACCTGAACTTTGCATGGTATAAAGAAGTCAAAATGTCCAACAGCAGTTGCAAAGAAAGTAACCACACTAATACCATCTGTACTACACTCTGGGGGTACTTGGAGTAGTATATTAAAGGAGCCTTTTTACTGTTTAGTCTGCCTGCTCTCATTGTCTATAATAACATTAAAGAGATATGTTGGAACAAAGATGGCACAGGAGCAAGCCTGGGGAAGAGAGTCTTTGGGGGGAAATTACTTTCTTAGCCTCTCCTATCCAGCTCTGGACTCAGCAGCTCTCTGTCTTGATGTTTCCTTTTCAATCAGCAGCTCAGAATTGGCAGGCCATTTCAGTGAGAGGTGTTACACTGTTCCTTTGCTTTCCTGGAAGTTTCAGTGCAGAAGCCTTGATTCAGCAGATAACTTTTTGGCTGTCGGCAAGGAGTTAGAGACCATCGTGGAATTTATGGAGCAAGAACAGCAGTCTTTAACACACAGACGTGGGATGAATGGGAATGAAGCTCAGTATTGCTGCCTCCCTGCTTCCTGAATAAAAGAATGATACAACTGGAAACACAAGGTTTTCTTATGCAGATCAGGATCAGCCCTCACTCCCCTGACAGTGAAATATCTAGCCCTCAGACGTGGCTCACACCATCCTACTAAGTGGCTCCCATGATCCAGCATCTCTCTGCCATGAGCAAGACCCCAAGACCACAGTTCACTCCTCCCATGATGATTACCCCATATCAACTACCCCACACAACCTCAAATTCAGCCTCTGTTCTCTGCCAGGGCCTGAGCCAGTGCCCCATGGCACTGCCACATGTGTTCTGCTCCAGCTGCTGTTGGTGGCCTTCATGAACTGCCCTCCAGACACCACGCTCACACCCACAACTGCCACAAACTGCCCCAGGATCTCCATCCCACACATTCAAGCTTAATGCTCTATAAACTCCTCTTTTGCCCTGTTTTCCTCAGGACCGCATCCCAAACAACTGTCTAGGTCATACTTTCACATGTCTGGGTCCTCACCTGCATATACCCAATCTCCTGTGCCAGGGTCTCCATCCTCCCTCAGCTCCTCAGCAGCACCACTGCCACCCACTATGCTGCTCTGGGATGACTGCTCCTCAGGCTGCATCCCTTCCCCACATCCACCATAGTAAACAACCTCCACTTCCCCAAAGAACCTGTTTTTCCACCACCAGGGCTATATTATCATCCTCTCAAACTATTAACTCTACTTCATCTGAGATCACCATGCCTGTAACATGCCTATAACAGGTGAATAACATTATTTCAGGTTCCTCACATATGCGTGCAAACACACACACGCACACAGAGGACTTCTCAGCACTAGTCCAGGTCAGAGCCCCACAAGCCATGGGGCTCAGCTACTCACCCCCTGCCCCTCCATGGAAACTGTGCTTTCAAACAAGAGGGACACATTATTCCTGATATCACAACCACAAATTTCCAAGTGCTGACACTCTAAATAGCCTCCATCTGCTTCATTAAAGAACAGAGCTGTGGGTCAGGCTGTTTATTAGGTACTAAAATTTAAATTGAAGCAGTTTTTGAAGAGCAAACTTTCCCAACATGGCATAAAAGTGCTTAGATATCCAAAAAACGCTGCATGGACAGATTTAGAACCCATCTCAGGTTTCATTTGATTATTTATTTATGATATTGTTCTTTTTAAGACAAGAGCAGTTTATCTTGTGTGTTAGCTCCAGTTGGCTGGGAGGATAGAAACCTACCTACAAGCACAGTCACCAGCCTCTGAAACAGCAAAGGTCCTCATGCCTCTCCAAAGGGACAGTACATTAAAACCTATGTGCAAAAGTCACAACAGAACCAATACTTAAGATTGCCTAACATTTTTTATTGAAGAGCAGCTTTTCCTATATGCATGTCAACTGCCTAAACTCTAAGTGTCTGGACAAAAAATCTCCGTTGCAGATCACAGCATCAGGCTGACAGGGGCCAAAAGAGGACTACACACGGTTCACTGGTGTTGGTAAAGCCACTGAATGACTGAAACCAAAGCAGGATGGAAGGAAGCAGTGTGCTTGGCAGGGTCACTTCATAAGCCTCTTCTATTTATTTTGATTTTGGCACTTTTCTCTGTTTACAGACTAACAGATTGTAGTCTTTATTTTAATGACTATTTTTTAGGGTTTGTTTTGGGTTTGTTTAGTTTTGTTTTGTTTTTAAAACTTTTTGTCTGCTTTGTAGAACTTGTAAAATGAACACCTCCATCTCAAAGACCTGATGGAGTCAGGGTCATAGGAAATTTTGATCACATTATCACCACTTGCTAACAAGCTACACTCATTTTGTGTTCTGGAGTATAGATACAAAACTTAGTAGGGACTTCCATCAGGGTCACAGAGGTGCCAGCTCCCCAGATTGGCCAAGTCATAAGTGTATGTTGTGGTTTAGCCCCAGCCAGCAACCAAGCACCACGCAGCCGCTCGCTCACTCCCCCCACCCCTGTGGGATGGGGGAGAGAAGCGGGAGAGCAAAAGTAAGAAAACTCGTGGGTTGAGACAAGAACAGTTTACTAATTAAAATGAAATACTAATAGTAATAATGGTAATGATAATAACAATGATTATTATAACAATAATAGTAATGATAATATAATAAAAAGGAAAACAACGAGGGAGAGAAACGAAACCTGAAAGGAAGGAAAAAAAAACAAACCCAAAACCCCACAAGTGATACAACCGCTCACCACCCACTAACCGACACTGCCAGTTCCCGAGTCGCGATTGCCCCCCTGCTCCCGGCCAACTCCCACCAGTTAATATACTGGGCATGACATCATATGATATGGAATATCCTTTTGGTCAGTTTGAATCAGCTCTCTTGGCTGTGCCCCCTCCCTTCCTGGCTTCTTGTGCACCCAGCAGAGCATGAGAGGCTGGAAAAGTCCTTGACTAGTTCAGCACTACCTAGCAACAACTAAAACATCAGTGTGTTATCAGTATTATTCTCATACTAAGTCCAAAACACAGCACTACACCAGCTACAGTGAAGAAAATTAACTCTATTCCAGCTAAAACCATGACAATGTACCTCAGTGCAACAGAACAGACTGGCTCCTCTGAGCTTAGAGACTCCCATCTGCTGACTCCCAGTGCCATGCCACATAGGGTGTCACTTTTGAGTGGTCTGGGACCCTTCCTGTGCTCCTGGGACCCATGTTGGCTCCCCCAGGCTCGTAGCTTAACCCAACATGTGGAACAGGCCCATGCTAAATATCCTAGCACAGCACTGCACCTCTGCTATTCGGTTCAGCTGAAGAAACAGGGTTTATTAGTTCAAGTGTAGTACCCAACTACCACAGCTGGACTGCATACAGATGGCAGCTCAGACGTACATATTGCTCCAAGCTCTCCACAACATGCCTCATCTCCAGGAACTGACATGACGTATCTCTCCCCACAGACTGCTCAGTGAACACAGGCACCTGACTTCAAGGTTTAAATGCAATTAAGGGGTAAATTCTTAAAAATTAAATATTCATGGCTGCAGGTAGTGCTTAAGTTCTCAGCTGAAGGTTTCTGCTAGCACCAATTCTCCTTGGAAAACCTGTGTCCATATTGCCAGAACCAAGTTCTCAGTCAGGACCCAAAATCTTATGATAAAATGAACTCCTAGGTTTTAAATTACTTTTCCAAGATTTTATGTGGGTTTTGAAGTCACAAACATTTGCCACAGACATGGAAGCTAGCAACAGATCTTCTTTATTTCAAATAAAATGGGAGATCATTCAAAATCACCTGAGTGTAAGCAGTAAAGCTTTATAATACAGCAATACAATACAGCAAGCATCACAAGAATAGACATTATTCAACACTGAAAATGCTAAATCCATATCCTTTAGGAGTCAATTTCTCCTCAGTGTTTTCAAGGTCAAATGTGCTGTATTATTTTCCATTTTCAGGGACCAGTTCAGACCTAAGATTCCTAACCAGAAAGTGCCTGTTTCTCTTTTTTTCCTACAATATTCCTAATCTTTCTAGGTCTTGAACGCTGTAAGCTGTTAAACGTATCCTGTGCCTTATCCATTATTTGTTTTTTTCACTCTAACCTACAGCTGAATTTCTCTGTTTCCTGTCAGCCCCTATCCTCTTAAGATTAAGGGTCTTTTCCTGAGTGACCTGAAGGTAGGAGTTCTGCACTCAGGCAGCCACGTGAGGGTTATTCCCACTCTAAAGCTTTTCTTCTCCCACAAGACACTTCCAGCTCTGTGTGAGGAGTAAAACCCAGAGTGGCAGAAGGCTAGGGCTCATCAGACTCCGTTGAGAGCCCTCTTGGTCAAATTCACTCTTTTCCTGAGATTAATCCTTCTCCTACTTTAGTCAGTGGAATAAACAGCTGTCTTCCAGAGGTTCATGCCAGCTTGAGACAGACCTCTGCACCACTGAGGGTCACTCAGGGGTTGTGTCGACCTGAGTCCAGCCACCCAGCACTCCTGCCTCCTGATCCTGCCCAGGGAAAGCAGCTTCTGCCCAAAAGGGCTTCCCTGGGCTTGCTTTGAGAAATAAGCAATGGATGTGAACATCAGCTCAAGCCTGACCAGTTCTGGCAGCCGACATTAACTTGCAAAGACACCTGCAGAGGTGAGGGAATTCAGAGTCGGATATTAGAACCTTTTCAAAGACATTTAATTAGTCCGACAATGGCTCGGTTTCACAAAGTGTTTCTTTTTACATTGTGCCTGTTAGAAACCCTCAATCATTCATAGCATTATAATTTATTTATGGGTTTGTGTCCCAGTGAATAATTTAAGCTGCATGGGCTGTGAAACTTTTATTACTAGGTTAAGTCTTCATGTTTTTTTCTATGGCAGCTCTTTGAAGCACAAGCCACTGATGCTGTTACTGGTGACTCACCATCTTAGCCAGTATTTCTGAAGTAAAAAAAAAAAATTAATTATTAAATGGAACACTTTTCTCTTCAGAAACCAGTCCTTTTAACTGTTTCTTATGCAAAGCAGGCACTAAGCTATTTATGGACAGGAATTACGTTCCCTGAATCTGCTGATATTTCTAAGCACTTGGGTTTAGTGAATCTGAGCACAGGAAAACTTAGACTGAGCCTCAGTTACAAAACTGTGCTAGGGAGCCCCTTCAGCTGATGAAATATTTTTTCAGGCTGATGAAGTCAGTGGAAATGTTTGACCCTTCTGAGACTGAACCAAACAAAGTCATAGACCTGGTGTTTGCAAATTTTCATACCCCCTTTAGCAGTATCACTTTCTTCAATGTTGGCAGCAACACAAACGAGGATTTGCATGCTGAAGCATGAGAAGGCATTTATCATTCCTGTAATAGTGTGCCACTATTTGATATGTACCATTTTCCTTAGTATGCCACTTATATTTTGTGCTACAAAATACCCAGTACAGCATGGCATGCATGCCATAGTGAGACACCTCACACAGCTAGGAAAACACATACAGTAGAAAATTTAAATAATTCCCTAAACTAAAAACCCCTACCAGAAGCTTCCTTTCCTCCATCTGTCTTCAGCCTAGTGTATTTGTCATTAAAGCTTTAATTGCATCCTTTCAGAGTGCAATCCTCTACTCTCCTCCCTGCCTTAGGGCCTTTTATTGGATTAAGCAGAATTTCTGGTACACGTGATTGCTGTGAGATATGTACAGGGCTAAACTGCACCCTCCAAGGAGCAACTGAAATCCATAACCAAAGACTGGATAGCTGTAGGGACTGGAAAACAGGGTCATTTCTCCTCTGGAGCAGTAATTTGAGTCAAACCCAGGGAAAGCTGACAGGAGACAAATTACAGGCAGATACCAGTATTCATGGTGGCTCCATTTGTTTCGGTGGATCTGTGCCAGCTTACACTCTCACAGAGTCTGGCTCCCTTGGCTTCAGTGGTGTTACACCAGCTGGGGAGCCAGACCAAGGCAGACATTGACACTTAGCACCCGTCATCCTGGGAGCGAGCAGGACACCTGAGGGTGTCCAGTGAGTATCTATGCCACTACCAGCCAAACTAACATACACCATGTTGCAAGTCCCACAGCTTAAGAGCACACAGAGAGACATTGTGACCAGGGATCCACCAGCACACACTTAGAACTTGCCTTAATGAAGTTTCTGAGTGTGTCTTAGCCCCTGTAGGGTTCAGGCTTTCCCCATGCCCCACTGAGGGAAAAAAATTAATGAGGCACTGGGGTCCCAGTGTCACTCAACCTGTCATTGCAGAATTGAAGGACCTCCTGTATGGGATCTATCTGGTCAGAGGCTCCTAAGGCTCAAAACCTCCATCCCATTAATCAATCCCCATAGCATCACTAAAATGTAGGAGATACCTTACCTCAGCGAGGACAAGGTATGGCTAGGGCAGTTAGCAATGATTTTTTTCAGTGATGTGACCCACCTACTGGTTCCTGTAGAAAGGCAGGATGCCAGATCCTAATGGGATTTTATTGCATTATGGCAAACAGCCAAGCATGTAAATCAGCAATGAGCTTTATTTGCAGTACAACAGAAAAAAAAAAAACAAAACACTTCTTTTTTATCATGTTAGTCCTTATCCATTTTATATCTTTGCTCAAGGACTGCTTGTAGTATATTACAGATGAATCCTTCTCTGGGGAAGGGTTGATGAGAGCTCACCCTGAGCACACAAAAGACATGAGCTCCTCAAGTGTTCAGACCTGTAGAGGGAAAACAAACAGGGCCACGACAGCTGAGGAGCCCATGTGTATTTTTGGATTTCACTGAAGCAAAGACTCTCTGGGATATAGATTAAGTTCTCTTACACGTTGTTCCAGCTGTCTCAAAGCGGAGATGACAAAGTCTCTCATAAACAGATTGAAAGGTCATTCGATTTCACTGTTGCTTTATTTGAGTACCTCTGTGTCCTCTGCTGAAATGTTATTGTGTGCCTTCTTCAGAGATACTCCTCAGTGACTACCAATTGCGACACATTAGGTGTACACGGAGCATTAGAGATCACAGGCCAACATCTGTTCTTTATTATAGTGGCATAAATTTAATAATCCCACTGGCTTCAGCAGAGACACTTATGGTTTACAGAAATATAAATGGAAACAGGATTTGGCCTTCGCAGTCTAGACCTTACATTAAGGCACATTGCTATCTTCTCCTGAAAATTAAGAGTATTAGGAACAATGGAAATATTGTTAAATCACTAAGAAGGAGTACCATTTCTAAGTCACCAGCATGATATACTTTTCCTTCCAGTATACCCAATGCTAGTGGATGTTAAAGATTAACTGATCATTTGTCAGCAGAATGTTCTCCCCACCAAAAAGAAATCCCTCTTCATTAGGATTCAAAATTTTGATAAGGATAGAGTGATTATTTTGTAATTCTCATTGGTTTTCATTTCAATTTTTTTATCTATTTATCCCATTTTAATACAAGGTTACAAAACTTCAGTTATAAGACATTTTTATTTTCGCCAGCCAAGAGCATTAATTGGTCTAGAATTTATTTCAGCGTTTTGGATTGTTCCTCCTCAAGTTCTAACACTGACAGTCAGAAATATTAATGCTTCCTATGAAAAAAGCAAGGGGGGGGTCTCCATTTTATAGGGAATGTCTTTATCTAAATATTGTTAACCTAAGGATTTTTCTTAGAAGGCAGTCATATTTCTATTATTTGCTAAAAAGATAATTAGATTAGTATTTTTACAAATTACCCTTTTAACCAGAATTTTCTCCTTTTGTATTTTTATATATTGATGAAGTGGGGGGAAAAAGAAGCATAAGCAACAGGAGACAGCATATTTGTCCAAATGAGAGGAAAAACAGTAGGAGAGAAGAAACATGAGATCCCTAACATCACTGAAGCCCCTAAGGCTAACAGACTGTCCTGGTTTCAGCT
>VZTV01006181.1:0-36559 GCA_013400875.1 Anhinga rufa | reverse complement strand
TGTAACTTCAAGCTCACAAGGATCAGGCTTTGCTCTGCCAGCAAAGAAAAAAAAAGAGTTTTTCTGTAAATGTTGTTTTGTGTTCCATATTTTAAATATTTATGTCTCAGTTAAAATTCAATAAAATATTAAATATGTGAACCTGCATGTATTATATGAATATTTGAACAAGGTACGCCATTTATCAATGGCTTGTGCAACAGATGTAGTACCTACAGCTGAAGGCAGTGTCAGACCAAACCTCTCATATTACTCAGATACCACTGAACATGCCTTTATGTGTCAGGCTACTATCTGTCAGATACTTATCAAATCCACTCCTTTTAATTCTGTAAGTGCACTACCAAAAAAAACCAAAAAAAACCACAAAAACCCAAACCCAACAGCTGTAATTCCATGTTTACTTACCTCACATCACACAATTCATAGTATATGTTTCTGCTCTCATCCTTGATGTAAATGGCCACACTGGGTGATTCCAGCATTTTCATCGTCAGCTGCTGGGGGAAGGCACTTACAAAAAGGGCACGAATTGTGTCTGTGCTTGTGATTTCATTCGGCATCCTCAACTGCTTTGTTTCATCTCCATACTGAAGATATAAAACACCTATAAGCAAAATATAATAGCAAGTTACATATTCTTAAGTCCACAGAACTGACCTGGGCTTCAAAGTCCGTGGGGAACACAGACAGCCCATAACAAGTAGAGAAAAATCAACTGTCACTCCTGACTCATAAACCACATACAACATTTTCCTTTTCAACACGCTATTGGAATAGAGCATAGAACAGTGAAATGGTTGTGTCTTGATAAATATACTTGCTCCAGTACTGCACTTTGCTGAGAATCCTATTTTTACTGTTCTTCAGTTAGATAAATCAGAAGTTTACCTTAAGAAGGATAATGGAAAATCTCAAACACACCAAGTCTGCTCTACAGTGGAAGGTGTTGGTAAACCACAAGGTACTTTTTTTAAAAGCAGTTGAGGAAGAATTTTATCCTTTTATATCACCCAGTTTCCCCTAAACACAAATTTGCATTTTAGCCTCGCGCTTACTCAACAAACCCCCCCAAAACCAGTTTTCCATTTTAGCACTAGTAACTTTATATTCACAATTCAATTTGATAGCATTATATAGTAAAAAGCCCTATGTGAAACCCCTAGCAGGAGCAAAACTGAGGTCTCACACAAAAACAAGAACAATTCTAGATCCTAAACATTCTTTAGAACTCAGAAACGAACTGTATTTGTAAAAAAAAAAAGTACACGTTTTTAATAGTTGTATTTCTTTCACTGTTCCAAGATGTGCATAAACATATTCATTTTTTATGATAGCTTTCAAGTTCTTAAGAAGAACATAAGGAACCCTCTATATTTTGGCATTTGGACCTTTCTTGGATTAAATGGCAAAAAAAATTTTTTGCAAAAGATACAGACTTTGCATATCAGCTTTGCAGGTATGTGTGACTCTCTTTTCTGCCCAGTTTAAAAGTTAGTGCAGAATGCAGAAAATGCTGGTTTTGCATTTCAGGCCACTAAAAATATGCTGAATATTGAGCTACTGAAACCATTAACACAAAAGAAATGGTAGAGTTGGAAAAATCTTCCTTATACACAAGTCTAAATTCAGAACAGTCTTGACTCTGCCTGTCCTCCAATATTCCCACAAAATATTGATCCAAAACAAAATTACAGTTATCTTTGGTTCTTGGATTTTCAAAGCAAATATGCATGTTATCCAAAAAGATCATGCCTTAAAATAAGCTTTAACATACAACTCAGAAGAACATTTTGGCCACAATCTTACCATAGGAGTTAAAGACATTTTCAAAGGCATAATAAATTATTTTTTCCTTACTCTCCCTTAAATCACATGGCCTTAAAAAAAGACTAGTGGCTTTCCTCTTGTCTGATTCATATCATGACATAGCAATGCTTTAGGGCATTTCCTATTTGACAAAACTAACTGCTCACTTCTAAAAATCCAGCTTCAGCATGACAGGATAAAGAGACTCAAAATCCATTATTTTAAGTCATTGACGTTATTTTTCTCCCACACATTGCTGGGCTGAAACTCTGAACACTGGCAATACCCACAGGCCCAACTTCATGGAAGCTGCTGGAGCTCTGAGGTTTGTTTTACCTTCAGCTAAAAAATTACTCCCATGGAGAATTAAAGAAAGAAGAAATAGAATATAACACAGACACAGCTTTTGTTAGGGCACAGCACATATGCCAGCAAAGCTGCTGGAAAGAAAGTTAAACACAATGGATTTTAATGACTCCATGTGCCCTGAAGTCCCGCTTGGATTTACGCTTCTGTTACAATGGATTTACCTGAAACATGACAATTGTGCCGTGTTTTATAAGACACAAAACAAACAGGACTGCAAAATGCCCTGCTACTCTAGGAAGACAAGTATGAAGATCAGTGTGAACAAGGAAACTACACCATGCAGCTGTTCTGAAAGCCCAAGTCAGACAACACTGTGGCTACCACTTCTCAGTGCTTCTAGATGCTGCCAACCCTTGGCTTTCATACCACTACAACGCAAACTGCAATGTTGAGCTTTCCCCTTTTTCATGCTGGTATAACTTTGTTTCAGAAATACCTCTGGAACTTCTGATCATTCTTCACCCTATGGGCAACAGGCCATGGCATTAAGCACGGGCCATAGCAGAAAACATTTACATGTAAGCCAGGCCTTAGAGACTTAAGACTCTTTACAAATTGCTTTGCAGCACTTCTGTCAACAGAAAGGTATGTTTTATAGTAGGGGAAATTAAACACCCAAGAGGTGAAAGGACATGTTCAAAGAAAGGTTTACAAGCGTAAACCCCAGATCTGATGATGATCATGCGAACACACCACATGATCACCCTTTCCTTCCCTGCATACAGAGCTCTTTCAAAAGCAAAAGACTTTCTGCTCCCCTTTTACTAAGGGTCAGTGACAGAAGGACTTGCAAAATATTTTGTCATTTCTCTCAGGGCTGGTCTACATGAAATGCAACACAGTGCAATGAAACATTTGCTGTGCCTCCTGCATAAGCTGGACCCATCTGTGCTGGGTTTAGAGGGTGCCTGCAGCAGCCACCCTGCACCTTTAGTCCAGCTAGCACAGCTTCGAGGACTGCCTGTACAGCATCTGCAACTCACACAAACACATGATGCACGGCAAGGTACTTGGCTTAGATACTGCCACTGGGCTGTAAAACCCGCTTGGCGGCTGCGGACGGGCCCACACAGCATAATGGTGAACCATATCTGAACTCTAGGGTCTAGGCTGGCTTTACAGCAAGGACCTGCATGATGATCTCTGGAGGTCCCTTCCAACCCCTACCATTCTGTGATTCTGTGGTAACCAAAATGACTCAGCACTGCACCCATACTGATAAGATCATAACTCCTTAGTTACAACTGGTAAAGGTTTACTCCTTATGGCAAAAGCTAATGTTATGCAGGCAGCATGACACCACCCAACTCACATCTCTCAGCACCTCTATCTAATACACAGTGCTGACCTAACCCTGACTAAGCACCACGTTATCGTGGTTATATTGCTAACAATGATCTCAGTGCTGGGCAACTTAGATGTTTAGAAGAGCTTTAATCACAACTTGCTTTTATTTACAGAACAGGAATTATCCTTACAAACTGGTTATTTAAGAGAGAAAAACAAGGAGCACACAATAACAAAGAAAAGTTAAATACCTGATAAATCAAGAATAAGTTAACAAACATGACACAGTCATCCCCTGTGGCATTTAAAAATATCAGTTAATTCTCTCACATAATGAACTGTAAATGGAAAAATACTAGTACTCACATAATCCTCTCATAATTCTCTTCTCATAATGAAGAAGAGAAAACTGAGGCAGAGGAGTTATTTAACTCCTCTGTGTTATGAAATAAAATATAGTCAAAGCTTAAACTGGAGTTCATGAGTTTCTTTCCTGTGAAGCTACAGGACTCTCTCTGTGTAGGCAAGACATCTTGCAAATTACCGCACTAAAAAATCTTACTGACATTTAGCAACACCTTAATCCATGGGCTCCTGTCTGAAGAGACGTATTAACCGATGATAATATCTGTATTTGGCTGATGTTGGGAGCTTGGGCACTAGAGCATTGAAACCTTCCCACAGAACCAGAAATCACTGGTGTGAACAAGGCACTGCTCTCTTCTGACCCTATGTATCCTCTTGAAATTTTGTGTCCAATCTGAAAATTTCAGGTAATTAGTAAAGCTGGTTGGACAATAGCAATCAAAACCTGGATGCACTGGGAGCTCTGGAATGTCTTTAAATCAAAGGTGCAAAGCTAGGTATAACTAAAATGGGGGAAATACATACAGGAGGCCTCCAGATCTTGTTGGGTGAATAATAACATTAAAAAAAAAGTATATTAGTATACCAGGAATTAGTACAGGATATATAAGGAATGGGAAATTAGATAAACTAGCAAAGAAAGCTGTATCTTAAGGTGAAGAAATATGGAGTACCTGGTGAGGAAAAGCAGTGAGAACTGCCAGAAATCAAGCTGAGCTATATTTTGTAAAGTAAATTAAATAACACAATCTTGAGTTAGAGGTTGGTAAAGTAGTCATTAGATTTGTTTCACTCTTTACCCAACCATCAGTTAACCATATCATTTTGAAATGATGGACAGTCTTTGTCTTTTCATGCTGGTTTAGCTTCATCTTCCACCATATGTCCATTGAATCACCAGCTCTGTCTGCACTTTCCCTGACACTGAAGTCAGCAGCAATACCAACAAGCAAAAGTAAGAAAATGCACCCTTGTTACTTCCTCATATTTATATTGAATCATTACTTGAGACTTGTATCAGTTTTAAAAAGTAAGGATAACTTTTAAAATCTTGATGATAGCTATTTTTGCTGGGACACTTCGGGACAATCCAGAGGGGATCACAATAAAAACTGCCAAGCACTTCCTCAAAATCCAGTTTACAATTCTTTTTTTTTACCAAAATGTCAAGATCCTTCCAATTTTTCTTTGATTTTTATTTGAGAAAATTGTAATATATAAGACTGTAAGGGTGGCATAGGCCCATATTGTTCTCCTTTCCCTACCCCTAGCTCTCAGATATAAAGAGATAACACATGGTTGGTGTCACAGAATCACAGAACGGTAGGGGTTGGAAGGGACCTCGAGAGATCATCTTATCCAACCCCCCTGCGTGAGCAGGCACACCTAGAGCAGGGGGCACAGGACCGCGTCCAGGCCACGTTTGAATATCTCCAGGGAAGGAGACTCCACAGCCTCTCTGGGCAGCCTGTGCCACTGCTCTGTCACCCTCACAGCAAAGAAGTTTTTCCTCATATTTAAGTGGAACTTCCTGTGTTCCAATTTGTACCCATTGCCCCTTGTCCTGTCATCGGGCACCACTGAGAAGAGTCCAGTCCCATCCTCCTGACACCCACCCTTCAGATACTTATAAGCATTGATAATATCCCCCCTCAGTCTTCTCTTCTCCAGGCTGAACAAACCCAGGTCTCTCAGCCTTTCCTCATAACAGCGATGCTCCAGCACCCTGACCATCCTTGTGGCCCTCCGCTGGACTCTCTCCAGCAGCTCCCTCTCCTTCTTGACCTGGGGGGCCCAGAACTGGACACAGGACTCCAAATGCGGCCTCACCGGGGCAGAGTAGAGGGGGAGGATAACCTCCCTTGAGGTCCTTATCACCAAATTCTGCAAACGTTAGGCAGGCAGATGCTTATTACAGTAACAACTCTTGCAGTGTGGAAGAAATTCTTCAATATGCAGTTCTTACTTTCCACACCCTCAAGACTTTTCTCTCCTATTTCACCACACACATTTTCAACTAGTCTGAGGTCATTGCCATGATCCTTGTGGTATTTCTAGCCTGAAGCTCTCGTACTAGTTTCCATTAGCTACTCCCTGCTGATAATCTGTCCTCCACATTCAGAAAGTGTCCATAAATATCCTTAGCTGTCTTCAAGTACTAAAAGAATCAAAAAGTAGATCTTTTAATGAAATAAAAACAATTGCTTATTTTATATAATTTTCTTCCAGAATAGCCTGAAGAGTTTTGCTCAAGGTATTAAGTCATTTGATAAGAATTTCAATAAAACCAGGAACTGTTTAATTTAGTCCAGTTCTACTTCTTACTGCTATTTCATCCTCTTCTGCTATTTACAGTGAAAGCTGTAATTCTGCAATAGATTTGTTACCTAATGAAAAAACACATGGAAAATTCAGTAGTCACATAAAATTTCTACTAAAATGTTATGAGAAATAAAAATCTTTATTTCTCTACATTATTTCTCTACAACTCTACATTTAGCTGGCTAAGAAAAAGCAAAAGCAAAAAGAAAATGGACAACTCTTGTTAGCTAAAGAAAAACTGGTATTTGTCCTATCTGACTGCAGATAAAACCCGTGAAATAGCCTATTGCCAAAAGACAATTTGTCCATATACCTATGTCAGCAATTCCATCAAGTGTAGACAGTTACTTCTATCATATAGATAGTCTGAGGGAACATTTCAGTTTAACCCAGTTCCCCGGGTGGAAAACAGTGTTCTGGCAGATGACTTTTCAACAATAATTGCATCTATACCCTCGTTCTTGCCAGAATAGCCCAAGTGACCAGCAACATGAGTTTTTCATATTCCTAACCGCCAGAACAATGCCAGTAAACTCGGAAGAACACAAAAATCCTACGATACTTAATGACAAAATATAAAAAAATGACAACTGAACAACTCAGTGAGATTAACTAGAAATTTCATGTATAACAGAGCTATTTTTCAGAGGGCCCATAGACTGCCATGCTGCATTTACTCCAGTTCACATTCACCGATTTAGCGTAGTAAAATTGGAGAACTACACACAAACAGGCACAGGACATGCCTATGCCGGCTCTCACAGCTGCACTGCTTTTGCCCACCAGAAGCTGAGCCCCTGACTTCTGAAGAAGCCAGTAAGCCATGGCCAGCCGGCTCCCAGCCAAAGGTAGTAAGCTGGATAGTACAACTTCAGAGGATGTGTCTGCCAAAGACTACGTAGACATGTTAAGCATTTATGGACACTGTAAGCAAGTATTTTACAGAGGGACATTTTTGTTAGCAAGTTTTGAAGGGGCAAGAGCAAAGACGACAAGAAAACATCAATTAAATTTCTTGAAATACATGTTATTCCTCTTGAATAAACAGAGAGAGAGAGATCCTACCCAATTGCATTTCCTTCCTATAAAAATCGGCTGTATCAAACACACGTTACTTGAGTGGAGACTATTTTTATAAACCCTGATTTTTAGTACTAACCCATGTAGAACTGATGCATTCAAGGGCAGAATATTACCATTTTAATATTCCATAGTCATGGAGTATTGAAGTCATGTAGGCCATACATGACTTGGTAATTTGGCTGCATCTACCAAATTTTCTGTAGGAATTATCTTCAATACTTCTGAACTTATTTCATTTCTAAAGAGTTCACTACTGTCAGTAGCAAGTTTAGGGGTTGAGCCATCAGCATGTAAGAGCACAGCTGGCTACAGCATCACACCAGAAATCCACCCACATAGGCTCTAGCAAGCAGCTTGGCTTTTTAAGTCATTAAGGCCTACATTAAACAGGATCTTGGACCAGTGAGCTATTAACATGGTTAAGGAGAATGCCAAGAGGTCATTTGCTGGGTTCTCTGCAGTTTGTCATTATCTCTTTTGTACCAGGGGAATGAAAACTGGTCATAATACTCCATTTGCAACCTCACAAATGCTGCGAAGAGGGGAATAATCACTTTCCTCAACCTTCCTGTTGTCAGACCCTAAGTCCTTTCTCCAGAGCTGCTCCCAAGCCAGTCTGTCCCTGCCTATGTTGTCACATAGGGCTATTCTGTCCCTGCTGCAAGACTTTGTTTGCCTCTGTGGAACTTCATGAAGTTCCTGCTAGCCCATTCCTCTGGCTCACTGGGGTCACCGTGAGTGGCTGGCTGACCCTCCAGCACATTAAAAGCTCTCCCAAACTTAGTGTCAGACTTGTCCCTGCTGATGGTTCATTCCACCCCAACAGCCAGGTTGTTGTTGTTGATCTTAAAAAGTACTGGCCCCAGAGCCTACCCCTGAGGAAGACCACTGAAAACCAGCTGCCAGTTAGACTTTAAAGCATTAAGTCTTACTCACCTTGAAGGCCACCCATAACTCCCCTGTGTGGCTACAAGGATGCTATGGGAGACATGTGAAAGGCCTTGTTAAAGCCAAGATAAGCAATATCCACTGCTCTGCCCTCATCACAGAAGGTAACTGGGTAGAAGCAATGGTACCAAGTGCTTGTCTTTTATGAAACAGTTGAGTTTATGAGTACCCTAATCAGCAGGCTACCAACAAGCCTCTGATGCAGTGATTATCCTCTTATCCTGTTTAAATCGGGCTACTCTATAGCCAAAAATGCAAAAGAGAGAGAATGATAACAAAAACAAGAGTCAGCCTTACAAGATACCACAGAGATGACAATATTTCCCTTTGAGAACAGAAACCTGAACTCCGGCCCTGCATAGTAACTATGCATTAGAATCACTACCTAAATATATAAGCAGTATTGGGAGCAATGACTAAATGCAAGAACTGTCCTCATTCAGGGACTTGCTGTCAGCACTGGCAGCAAATCCTAAATACACTGTGCTGAGGGGCAGGCTAGTACTATGCTTCTCTGCTTGGCCAAAATCTTGCATGTCTTGTGATGCGTGGAATTGCAACACACTTTTCTTTGCATACCCTTGTGCAAATGGAAGGGTCTGGTGTTTGTGTGTATTAGAGGTAGACTTACAAATTTTACCTAACAGGAAAATTAGATCAAATTTGTCCAAGCAATAGCTCCTGTCCCAGATATGACCCATGGGACAGCTCCATCTGGCCTCCTACTTTTCCTCTGAAGGGTAGTTTGGCCTGTACAAGCTATTCCAGCTGCCAAATCCCTCTTACAGCAGACACCAAATGCTGAAAGCCCAAATTGCTGCTGCTAAATCAGAATAAGAAGTGGTGATAGAGCAGGACAAAGACGTTGCACCTTCTGTGCAGGCATGATTTGGAGTAAAGAGAAAAGCTACTGCCACCTCGACATAGCTTTATTCAGTTGATTAATTTGCATCCTAATTACTCAACCTCTCCCATTATCTTTACCACTTTTCATTCTGGTTTATTCATGTTGCAAGCTCCTGCAATAGGAGTATTTTCTCACTATGTTTATTACCCAACATGGTGAGGTCCCATTTTTAGTCAGGGTCCTTTAGTACTGCACTACAAATAAATAATAAAGATTGCATTCAAAAAACATTTAACAGATATAGCAGTGACAGATACAGACTTGCATAGGTAATGGTTTTATTTAGCATACTGCACATCTACTCCAGTACCGCTGCAATGAACCCATGCTGATACAGCCTGTTGCAATGGAGTCAAATTCAGCTCCAGCCTGACACAGCATCTAAAATACACTGCTTATCAGCTTTTTGGTGGCAGACAGAATGTGCTTCTGTTGAAACAGTATGTACTAAATAATATCTTGCTTCTTGGAAGGATTTTTTATTCAGGTACACACAAGACATTCCGTTACAGGAGGAAGAATGTGTTAAGTAAACAATAATCGAGCGCATGAGTGCTGGGCTGGGAAGGCCTGTATTTCACTCTTCCATATAGCTGTCTTTCACAAATCATGTAAGGACAATAAATGAAACAGAAAAAACTCCCAGCACTATGATATGTTGATATGATTGTTTACCTTCTTTTGCTCTTTTGACACAAAATATTTCAGGTAAGAGGTGTTGTGGTTTTGTTTTTTTTTCTTTCCAAAGCCAAAAACTTCAGCTATAATTCTAAGAAATATGAAAGAATATAAAGTCTATGAAAGTTGACCAGGAAAACTACTGTTATCTTAGAATATTTTAATTTCCCAGGGTCTGTGTTTCAATTCAGTAATTGGAACTAGTTGTTTCAGGCTTTCTCCTATAGACCTGACAGCCCATGTTAATGTATCTGACCATGACAGCAAATATTTACATGACCTTTTTGCATGTTGGCTGCTTTGCATACACTGTAAAAAGACAAGATAGGGAAAATTTCTTTAAGATGACTGAAGAGATTAAAGCTATACTCAGCCTTAGCTTGAAATGCAGTTCCCAGGGAGTTCCTCTCCCATGAATTAAACTGAAGATCCTGCTGACTTCATTAGGCTTGAATCATGCCCAAAGGACTCTGAGAGGGCAGTGTCACTGAACAAATCACAGAATTCTCTTATAAAATCTATGGCCATTCGCACATCTTCTGCCTGATTTAACATGCCTATTTTAATCTCTAGCTCATAAATAGTAAATAACAATTAATTACCACCAATATAATATATAAGTCCACCTTCAGCATTTATATTTTTCTGTGTCTTACAGTACATTGCATACATATGCATAGAGAGTTATTTCTACTGTCGGGTGACAGCAACCAAGTCACTATCCCTCTCTTCAAAAGTTTTCGTATGTGTAAAATTGTAACTATGGCCCCAACTCGCTTTTAACAGGCTTTGAGAAACACCTGCAAGAAATGGTACAAAAGATCCAGGTGTTACTGTTATAATCAGTAGCAGCATTTCCCATAGAAGGTGGCAGGAAACTAACTAATCAGACACTAAAATCTGCACCTGCTAAAACTTGGGGTTGGGGGGCTAACAAATAATATTCAGAATATTCCATGATTTTTTAAGATTGTCCCCATGCCAATCCTTAAGCGGTTGTATAATTTAACTCCTGTGAGTAATCCCTCTGAAGACAAGTAAAATGTAAACGTTGGCAGAATTTCTGCAGAGTCCTTTCAATGCCACCTAATTCTAGGCACAAGTTTGCCAGCGAGAAGCCTACTCACCCACTGTTTGTTATTCATCTGGACCAGAGCAGCTGGGCGCCCTGGCTGGGACACCCAGAGAAGGTGCCTGCAGCCCACGAGCCATAAAGTTTCATCCTTCTCAGTGACTTCCCAAACCCAAATCCTTGTGCATTTATGGAAATCCTTCCTAATACCATATTCTTCCTTAATCCAACACTGCATGTACAGCCCAACCCTGTGGGAGCAGCTACAGCTGTTACTGCAACAGGAGGTTGTAATCACACCCTGCCCTTCAGGGCTGCAACTGACCCCGTCAACTGCCCTGATCACTTGGTCACCACAGAGAATGCTGGTGCCTGCACTTCCAAAGGATCAGGCCCACCATTTGTACAGGTGTGCCACAAGAGAGACTACAAATGAAAATATTTGTCAGTCTTCATTTTGTTGCAGAGGTACCAGAGCAGCAACAGCAGTGAGCTGCAGCGCGGGCATGGGCTGGCTGCTGGCATAACCTCACTGGGCACTTGTCAGGTTCTGCTTCCCCCAGGCAAATTGCAGGTGAAGTTTGTTGAAAGCTTTTGAGGAGTTTCCAGGTTTCAGTTGATTCTCGCTCTGACAGTTTTGCTAGATAATTTTTTTCCCACAGTTATCACACTGGAAAAACTCCCAGCTTTCAAATAGATATTTAAAAATACATTTCATTTTCTCTTGCACAGTGAATTAATTTATTTCAATATCTTGCTTTGTCTCCAGGCTGCAGATTGATGAGGCAAGTGCCGATTTCTGATGGACATCTTCACCAAGAAAGACCTTCATTTCGAAAGCTGTGGCTGAAATTTTAAATCGCCCCACAACTGGAATACTGTTTTCTGGGTCAGCTCCACATGGCATGTGATAGCCTCACATGTCAGAATACCATGTCTTATTAGATTAGTCCTGACTGACAAAACCATGATGTTGGGGTAGCCAAAATGCATTGCTGCTATTCTTTCTCAGGCTCCATGTTAATTCAGACCACAATTTAAAAAGAAACTGGCTTATATGTAGTTAATAAAATAAGAACCTATAGAAAAATTAGAATTTAAACACAAAAACATCAGGTTTTTAAAACAAAGGCATTGAGATATTAAATGTAAAATTAATAAAAATTCCCAAAGTTGGTAATTTTCCTCACTGAAATTATGTTGGCCATGGATCAAAACATAATTTGTATTTAAATTAGATTAAATTAAAAAATTAATAGATATGGAAGAGGAGGTGATTACACATAGCTTGTTTAAAATCATGCGAACAGAAATATTTTCATGACACTTTTAAAATGAAACTTATAAACTGTTTCCTGTTTTTTTTAAAAATAAACACTCCCCTTGTGCTGCTGGAAGGAAAAACAATCCTAACAGGGCCACACTCTGCAAAGAGTCTCAAAATTAAAATTTCAGAACATTGCTCATGGTGGTGTTGGAACACACTGGCAGAAAAGACTGAAAAGGACATTATTGTAAAAGAAATGCATTGAAGAATACTAATCTACAACTTAAGTATTTTAGAATCATTTTTAGACTACCTTTTACAACAGTTTGCTACTAATAGTTCCTAGAACAACTTGAAAATGACAGATTGTGGGGTGGTGACAATATATTACCTCTTATTTGGCTAGTATGATGATCCCTTAAGCCACACACATAGCTGTGACCCCCTCCTGCAATGCAAGTGGGGAAAGGCTTATTTTGTTCCAGTTTCAAATCTAAAAGTTCTCAACTGAGATGCTTCATATTACATTGCTTCTTTCCCCGCCCCCCACTGCATTTTGCCTGCTCATGCTGGTATAAGCCAGGGTCTTGTCTCTAGTATATGAAAGACAGGCTAAAACAGGGTGCCTTGCAAGGTCTGAAATCCTGGCCACTAAATAAAATGGTACATCTTCATGTGACCGTCACCCATTAGGACCTGAACAACACATTTTGGTATATGCAACAGGTGCTAAAAAAAGGGTTTAAGAGTGGACTACTAAATGGTGTGCTTCTGCAGCTCTGGACATCTCATCCCAGCAAATATACTGTCAAACTGGAAAAAGTGCAAAGAAGGGCAACAATGATAAATGAATGTCCAGGATGGTTTCTGGGTGAGGAACAAGTGATTACAGCAGCAGTTCTCAGTCTGGAGCAGAGATGACCTGAGGGAAATGACAGGCCCACAAAATGAGAGATGGCCCAGGGGGAGCAGATGGCAATCTAATGTTTGCTGTCACTTCCAACACAAGGACAAGGTGGAATGACATTAACTTAAAGCAGATAAGCAAATACAAAACCAAGCAAGAAAAAAGCGATGGTTAGGCAGTAAACCAACAAAACTCTCTGCCAAAGTCACAGCTGCACTGTTGTGGATGTGGAAAATTTACATGGGTTCAAAGGGAGACTGAACAAATACCTGGAGGAGACATCTCTTGAGGGTTATTTTACAGGCAGAAACCATAACCACAAAATCCCTAAGCTAAAGATAGTTTGAGGCTGGGAGAGTGGGGGAAGGATCATACATACACATACCTACCTTGTTCTTGCTCTTGCATAGACTAGCTGCCTATGGTGCCTCTCGGGGACAAAATATGGAGCCAGGCAGATTCTTGGTCTAATCCAATAGGGTCCTACAACCTACCAGGTTTATTCATAGTGATGAGTACTTAAGTCTTTTCCAGAAACAGGGCTGTTGTATTCTTTACAGATGTGCACACTGACAATGAGAAAGCTGCTTCTAGCTCAGCTTTTGGGGGAGAAAACACTGCACAAAGTACTGGTGCAGAGCAGGGCACCCCATTTGATGCCAACAAAAACTTCCTGAAAGCTGTTTATCAATTCTCAGCTCACACCCAAAACAGAAGTTCAGAGCTAACATACCCTATGTGGCCTGGGGTAATTGCTGAATGGCAGCTGAAACCCACGCGGTGAGGTTGGACTGCAAGTCGCACAGGGACCTGCAGAGGTCCAATCCACTTGACATCACATTGAAGCAAATACATGTTTTCCAGAAAATCTCAGGGTGAAGCAAGCCATTCTGGCAGAAATGAATCCTCTGCATGTATAGTAAACATACATGTGCTACACACTTGCTCTTAAAAACGCCTCTAAACCAAAAAGTCTTGTCCAGGTTGGCGTCTTCAAAATTTCTCCCCAAACAGTCTGACATATTGGTGGCCCAATGGCCTTTGGGAGGATGGCAGTGCCACTCCGTGAGCTGACATGGGCAGGGATCAGCCCCTTGTCCCCAGCTCCACAGCTCTGCACTTACCAGCTCTGGGGGTGGCAGGGACACCTTCCAGCCCTGCTTTCTTTTCATTTGTTGTGTTTGTCAGATATCATAATACTCTTGACAGAAACTGTCTTAGATCACTGAGGAACAAGTAAAGCACTGTGACAAGCTTACAAGCATAGAATGATTTACAGCCCAGCCTTCGGTTTATGTCACTCTGTGTGCTGGGAGATGAGTCTACAGGAAAGCAGCATTTCAGCTTATTACCTCTGAGCAAAAACCTTCCTTCCTCAGCAATCCCCATGCAAGTTAATGCTGCCTTCTCACAGCAGTTTAACTGCCCTCTGGTGTCCTCCCTCAAAAAAACAGCCTTTACCATCCATCAGCTGAGAGCAGAGTCTTCAGAACAAAATACACTCTTATAAAAGGAGCTCTGGTTCACAGCTGGGCTTAATTCAACCCTGAGATATGGGAAGAACACGGGAAGCAGAGTCATCCACCTGTGCTAACATATCACCCGTGTCACCACGCAGATGGAAGGGCACTGCCCCAAAGTGAAGGGCATCTATGTCAGCATATCCAGTCAAATCCTCTGCTTGGAAAGCTACTGCCATGCAAATACCAAGTCTTTTCACTAAGAGCTGGATCTGCCAGGCAATAGTATCTCTAGGTTTCTTCCAACCAGCTCTGGCTTTGAAGAGATGATCAAGTAAAACCCTTGTGTCACCTGTCTGAAAATGAGGGTGCAATCTTGTACTAAGTTCACTGCCACATAGTGTGCAGCCTTGGCAAAAAGTATTTGCAATATTGGGTTTTAACCATTCGTCAGCGTTTCATGTCAAGGTCTGCATTCTCCTCCTTGTTTACCATGTTCCCAGCACACTTTCAGATCTTACGAAAATAATTTCACCATTCCCTCAAGTTACCCAGTACCACATACTGAGCTCATTTCCAAAGAACTGACAAATAAAATGTCTCAAATAAACTGACAAAGCCTGACAATAAAAATACTGCACTACTAAAGTCTTTGCTTTTTTAACCCCAAATTATTTACAAACTATTTTAAATGCACAAAGGGAAAACACAGGCTAAAAGCAGGGAGGGGAAGGATGAAAGCAGGGTCTTACCTAGTGATCTTTCCTTTGTTTGATTTGCCGACCGCACTACAGGAAGGCTTGCCCGTGTGCGGCTGCCCCTCGAAAAGGGGGTTGGAGAATCACCCTCGGACATGGCCTCTAAGGAATCTGCAGACGCTTCAGAGAGGTGTTCTGTCTGGTCCCCCAAATTCGGCTGCGGGCTCTGGGATGGCTTTGGGCTTCTTGTCTGCAAAACAGAGCATTTAATTATTGGTCTACTGAAACTGGAATATGGGGGAAAAAAAAAACAAAGAGAAGAAGGAAGGAGTCCAAACTTCTCCAAATACTGGTATGTTGAAGGTCACTTCTGTGTAGGTTGTTTAGGAAAATGGTGTCCTTGGGTATTCTGCTATGGTTTTTATGGCTGTACATCCACATTGCAAATTTTGTTGTTAACAAGGCCCTGAAGAGATGTATTGTAGTGCCATTTCTTGCTGCTCAAACAATTACTATAGCATAGGCATGTACACACACACACACGCACTTACGTTGACAAGTCTACTAAGAAAAATCCTCTGGAAAGAATTACTAGATGTAATTGTAAGCTGTAGTTGTAAGTAAGACGTAGTTGTAAGCTATCGATCTCAGTATATTCTGCTGTGCTGTCTATGAAAGGTACAGGTCATGCAGCAAGGCCAGAATAGCCATCCAACATTTCTAGCTGAAATCACAAACAATTATTTTGCTTTTCATTGCATCAGCATAAATCAGAAATGTCTTCATTAACTGGCCAAATTAAGTATGATTTTTACTGGGCAACCATACTAGTAAATTGCTAAGCACGGTATCTGGAAAAAGACGACTCTCTCAGGAGGGGAGGGAGATGGTTTCATTTATGCACTTCTACTGACCCTTCATTGTAAGATCTGCCTAACAAAAACACACTCAATAGAACGTCCTGAACATTTTTTGCTAACTATAAGTGACATTGTAAGTGCTTTCTACAAAGAGGGGTTGCTTTGAGAAGTTTACTCAATACTGTTTAGTGAAACTCCCTCAACCTCATGTTACTATTACGTTGGAAGAAAAATTTTTCAGTCTCTCAAGCAAACTCAGTATCACAACAAAATAGAACAGACACTGTAGAAGCAGAAATTCAAAGCAAAGCAAGCGTACTCTGTCCCAAAACCAGTATGTAAATATTAATTTATACAGGCCTATAATCAGCACAGGCATAAGATGCCATAAAACATATACGCTTTCCTCTTCCCTATCATTTAAGGTCAGATACTAGCACATTAAAAATCAACTTCATCTCTAGGTTTGAAGATGCTGTCAAGATCCAGAAAAGAGTTTGCTTCTTTCTGGAAAGCCAGGATGATTTATCTTGCTGACATCTGGTTCCTTCAGTGTTTTTTCAAGTGAAATGAGGTGAGCTCGTTTCAGCAATAGCATGCATCACATAATATTCCCTGTGTGACCTTGAAAGTATGAAGAACTTCAAGTTAGTAGATTTTTATTAGCTGGGTATAGAGGCCTGTTGTTGCCAAGTTGTGCAGTTGCTCACAAACTACAATAAATTAGAAATACCTCACGAGAAAGCTAAATCCTCCAGAACTTTCCACTTTTGAAATGCTAATATTAAAATATTAGTATTATCTAATGTCCCGCAGTGAAATTGTTCAAGAGCACTGAATATTTCCAGGACTTAAAGCTAACAACATTTGTTCTCAGCAAACTAAAGTATGCTTTGAAGCGCCTCTGACATGGTCAGCACTAGTCTGCAGGTTGTAAATACAGGGACTTGTGCCTGAAAATTTACAGAGGTGACAAGTGACCTGCAAACACAGAGAAAGAATTTGATTACTCAGTACTTCTTCATTCAACTTTCCAAAATGGCTTGGGAACAATCACTGCTGAAGTATTTTATTTACATAGGCATATTACAGGAGTACTACCAAGCCAAGTCATTACTGCTTTGTAACTGATTAATAACTTGTACTGATTAGTAACTTATCCATATGTATCCATTAATAGGGAGCTAGAAGGTACATCATTCTCACTTTCTAGAAGACTGTAACTAAAAATAAAACAAGATGCCAAAAAAAAAAAAAAAGAGCAACAGAATCAACCTGCAAAAGGTCTTTAACTTCAGATTTGTTGGGAAGGGAATTGCTTTTGTTTCTTTAAGAAAAAATATTCTGATAATATGAATCAAGCTTATTTTGCTTTGCTTTTGCTCATTTTTGTCTTATTTTTATCTTTCATTTGAATTCCCAGATGTCATTTGAGACATGCAGTTGCATGTATATAGTTTATCAACACATATGAACAGGTGCATATCTAAGCAGTAAGGGGATACTTCATTACCAGAGGCAACAGACACAATTTCAGCTGTGCAGCTGCCCAGCATGTCCTGTCAATGCACAGATGGAACCAACCTTAGTGATGTTGTGCTGCTTTTGTTGTCCCTGGGGCAATTCTTTAGGACCTCACATACAGCATCTCAGATCCCCCTGGATGATAATGCCAGCATTACTGTGATTAAAAAAGACCCCTTTTGGCAGCCCTCATTCCTCAGCCCAAAGGCTGCAGCCCCAAGAGATGTACTGGAGCCTTCCAAAGCAAGGCAGAGGTGCATCACCAATTCTGCTCAGACATGAAGTTTGAAAGGCTTCAAGCTATTTGTCATGCTCAACTAATGTAAACATTGTATTTCAGGAGTAATTCTGAATTTTAAACCAATTATAAAAAAGTCCTCAAACACTGCAACAACAGTGGCTATTCAAGTAACTGAGAGATACGATATATTTGATAGGAAAGCATTTTTAATATTTGCAGTGAGCACTAGATTTGATGCTACTTAATAATCAAGTGGATTCCTAGGCCGCACTTGTTATGAAAACCAGCCCATGAAGTGGGGAGAGGACAAGCAACATTTATAGAGCTATAACCTACAAGGACTTGTAAAGACAGTTGAAGAAAGCAGGGCAGAAACCTTCAGCATTATCTAACCCTTGTAATAATTATTCAGTGCGTTGATTCCAACATCAAATAAGGTAAATAAGACAGATGGCAAAGAAATACTTAATAAAATCGTACCATGTATTTTTTTCCATAGAATGTTCACTAGCATATTTAAAAAATATTCAAAAGCTTAAAATAATATTTCAGGAAGTGCTTCTTTAAGTACTTTTCAGGAACTAGCATGCAGTATAAGCACTTACAAAATAAATATTCACCATATAGCCTATGTTTCAGGACCTATCAGAACCCAACTAGAGTTGCAGTGTAGACTGCTGCTACTAGAGTCAGGACGGCCCTGTAGCCACATGTTGTGTAAATCCAGTGACAGCAAGGAACAAGACATCACAGCCTGGGTGGCTACCTTTTTAATATATCTGCTAGCAAAGGGCAACAACCATACTACCTAACAGAGAAGAAAACTCGAAACATGCCCACTAAGGAGTAGCACTACCCAAAGCTAAGACATTTGTAAACAGATACTCCACATAGGCACACAAAACCAAGGAAACACCAGCACATTCCTAGCCACACCTCTGGGATAAAAGCCAGAAAAGAGAAGAGGGCTCAGAACTAGGCAGTGGGTCTCTCTCTTTTCCCCTGTGCCAATAGTAGTTCAGTTACAATTTCCTCAGTCAGCCATGGTCTTCCCCCCTCAGCTATATGTTAGGAGACATCTCCCTGCATGTTTCTTTGTGCAACAGGCTTGATTTTTCAGCCAGCTGAGTAGAGCTGAACCTCCTTAAGGATTTCTCTGATAAAAGGTCTTACCTACACCAGTTCTGGGTAAGAAGCTCAGCAGAAAGGAAAGGTCAAAATAATGATGAACAACTCTGGTGAAAACTTACATATAATTACATAGTGCTTTGAGATTACTATTATTATTTATGATATACTGCAGGGATGGAAGGCCCGGACTCCTTTAGCCGTGCTGATTTTGGAAGCCAACTTCAGAAGCAAGAGCCAGGCTAGCCACCCTGCAGTGCGAGGCGAGCTGTAGAGCAGGCAGGCTGCTCTCATGCAGCCGTTAGCTTCCACCACACCCCACAGCCACACCTAATTTATATGCAAAGGCACTACTAACAGGGGTAGGGAATGATCACCCTCAGTCACAGGGGCAGGGAATGANTATGCAAAGGCACTACTAACAGGGGTAGGGAATGATCACCCTCAGTCACAGGGGTAGGGAATGATCACCCTCAGTCACAGGGGTAGGCAATGATCACCCCCAGTCTCCTCCCTGCAGAGCTGCCTTGAATTGCAGACAATCCTGCTGGCACAAGGACAGAACCCTACAAGCTCATCACTGCTGAGTTCACTCCCAACAATATACTATTTTATTTACGAGGATATAGATCCCTGTAACCTTTTCAGGGTATATATTTAAGTATAACACATAGAAATAGCAGTTACAGAAGATCCAGTATCTTACAACTACTCTTGGGATTGATCAAAAGTTAAAACTGTGGTTAATCATGCCTCATGACTGATGTCTGTCTTTTAGAGCTTGTCCAAAGCATGCACTTTAAATATATCTGCTTTAGTTCTTTCAGTGACTCAGGAAAAAAAAATGCAAAGAAGTGCAAGGATCCTTAAATGCAATAAAATTTCAAATAATTAACAGTGAAATCAGAAGGTACCTGAATAAGGAAAAGTGAAATACTGCAGGGATGCCAATGTAATGAGCTGTCATGGGGCACCAGAGATGTTCAAGTGCCATGCATGCTTCTGCCTCTGGTTCTCTGCTCGCATTTGCCCCCCCTAATCCTCTCACCCTTTTGTTCTATGTGGTTTTATGGCTCTGCTCTTCATAGCATCCTTCCATGCACATTTCCAGTTATTTTCCATATTAATCTGTATAACTGAAATATTTTTTCCTTTTTTTCCTTTTTAAAAAGCTCTCCTGCAAATTTGCTTCACACATTTTCACAGACAAATAAGAACCAAGAAAAAATCCCATGACCTGAAGAAGGATTTAATTTCATCTCTGGATCAATTCACACTTTTTATTTCCCATTTCCAGGAACTTCCTTAGCCTTTATCTTGACAGAAACTTTTCTCTTCAGGAGAAGAAACTTACCATACCCAACTTTGAAGCTGCTAGCCCTCCTGGCAGTGTACAAATGGTAAACAAAGACATCAAAAAATAATACAGTGCTAGTAAAATAACTCTTTCTAATCATGTGCTCTAAAGAAAACACTTAGCATAGGCAAAAAAAAAATAAAATCCCACTTGAGTGTCTTCTTGACACTTCAAGTAAAGAAGAAAAATTAAAAGAAAAATGGAAACCTGCTTTTATTGACCTTCAAGTAAACTATTTGTCCTGTGACTTGTGCTGAAGATGGCTGCTGGATACATGACAGACTGCAAATATGCATATAAACAGGCTGTGTTTAATGTATGATGAATTTATTAACTCTGAAATATTGTCAAAGCACATGAGCTCTTATTACCACAACAATAATATTTCTGCACCACATTTGTGTCAAATTGTCCGAATTATGGTTGTCTGAAGGAATAATCAGCTTTTTCCAAAGATACAGAGTCTTTAGGGTCCCAAATTATCACAACTATAGGGTTTTACTTGTCTGGACATGCTATTAGTGACATATTGCTGTTGGAGAGAAAGTGAATACTACCCACATGTTCTTATTTTTAAGCATTTATTGTAACAATGTTTTCCATAACACTTTCTCAGAAAAGTTAAATGCTTATACATGTCTATATAAACTAAAGTTCATATTACAGCTGTGCAATGGATGCATTTGGACAGTCTCTCTCACTGGGGGAACTGGGGATGAGGATGTGATTCAGCAGCTGAATGCAACATAAAACCATCTTTCATGACAAACTCACTTTTCTCTGTGTGTTATTTCACCATTATGAGATGCAAAAAATCTATGGCATGTTCCTTTCAGACACCATCAGTTGGAAACAGTACCATGCCAGGAGAAGGTGCACGCCAGCATCCATGCTCTCAAAAGCTGAAGAGAGCAGGACAACTGCCTACTCAACACTGTGTACACTCTGTAGGAGTTATTTATACTATTCCCTGTAGGAGTTATTTATACTATTCCCCGATGCCTGCTCATGGGCTAGCAGATGCCTCTGGCTTTTATTTCTGCATTTTGAACACAAACGTTTCACTGTTTTCTGTTGAATCAACGACAATGAGTTACAAAGCCAGCCCTTGCTCACTCTCAATTTGGTACTGTACTTCTATATATATACTATAATTATATATATTATACTATATATATACACTATAATTTCTATAGTATGAACAGTGAGAAGTCTTTCCCCCTTGATAAGGAGAGACACTGCCTGAGCCATGGTTGCCCACCATCCCTAGCACTGAACCAAGGTACCCCACTTGCCTTCAGCCTCCCTGACTTTGAGGCATGTTCTACATTGGATGCTGCCCGAGCTCCCCCTCGGCTGTGGTGCTACCAGCCTCCTCCTGATGCCGGCAGTCCAGAGGAAAGCCTGAGTTCACCATACTCACCGCAGGAGGAAAGCAAGCTGAGCACAAATCACAGAGCCCTCCCCAGGTTGCCTGCAGTGCAGTAATTTGCAAGCAAAGCAATGAATTAAGTGTACGTGAACCTGAGGTACAGCCCCGGTGCAGATCTTTTCATGCTCTGAGGAAGAGAGGAAACAGAGCCAGAAGAATTTTCCCAAGTAAGGTAAAAGAAAGCATTCCCCTTCCCTCCCAGTGTGAACAAGAAGGAGGGGAAGATAACTCAGCCAATGGCACCATTGGCCACAGGAAAGTGCTGCATTAAAACCTGGTAATGCTCAGTCACAGCCACGCATTACCAGAACCCATCACTACAGCGGGATCAGAATGCCACGCTGAGTGGTTATTTTACTCATTTCTATGAATTCATCTGAAGGCAAAACTCCTCTCTGCTTATGACAGACAGGATCTTTATCACCACTCTCTATTCACTGATGCTGACCCCAGTTTCTTTCACTTAGCAGAAAAAAACATGTCTAATGATGTGTCAAAATTTATCTGCCATATTTTTAGGTTGGAATGATATTTGAATCATCCTAAAAATCTGCACATTTCCCTTGGTAGCTCCTGTCAGTGGCCAGCTGCATGCTCCCTGCTGTGGCAAGCCGCCAAAACCAATTTCTTTTAATCCTGAGTGCTGTGATTCATGGAACAGGACATCCGCAGGCTGCTGACTCCTGCTCGCCCCTCGCCCTTCGCAGGACCATGCCTCGCTCTTCAGCAGGGTGATCCCCAGAGTTATCAGAGAAAGTTTTTCATGAAACTCTGTTATAAATGACTGACAGGAAGCAACATCTTCAAACTTTGGTTCCTAACTGTAAGTGCCTAGATAAACTGAAGCCTGTTCTTCAGGAAAGCTCTGTGTTTACCGTAAAGATATTCATTAGAAGCAATAAAAGCTGTAGGTGCTCAGCACTTACACCTCCAGACCTCTTATTCAGATGCTTAATTGGAGGAACTTGCATTTGAAAATGTTGCCCTAAGGAACTCAGCAGCCAGTCTAAGAGCAGCTTAATTGGTCCAGACAAGTTCAGACTAAAATATGCAACATGCTGTGGCATCTCTTTGGAATACGTGAAATAACAGAAAAATCCAAGCCATCCATGTTAAAGTGTAAAAATATTTCTCAGTATGTTTCTGTCCAAATCCAAGGTTTTCTCTTTCTACAAATGCCAGCCTGAGATTTTAGGTTAGAAACTGAAGTAAAACGATAGACAAAGCTAACAGTTGCCCATTGTGAATAAGCAAAAATCACACTGAATGAAAGAAATCTTTCATTTTAAAATAGAATCATGTAACACTCTGCTTTATTCTAACGCTTTATGACATGAAGTATTTATCTCTACATGATAGCTAAATTTAAAAAGTGACTGATCACCTCACTATTTTTCCCCACAAAGGTTTCTGTGGCTCCATCAATTTTGCTCACAGCAAAATTTGTTCTTACTCACTCTCTGTCATATTCTTGCATCACAGCTTCAGTTTATTATTACTTGTTTAAATAAGTTATCCATAAATTCCAGACTGGACATCAACATTTGTCTTAATTAAAATCTTATGGCAGTTTCAGTTGGAAGCTATTTCTCTTTTCCCTCCTAAAAACCCTACTGTGAAGTATTCATGAGCCAGCATGACCCCCTGTTCCATCCGGGAGATGGCTGCATTTCATCAGCAGCGGGTGAGGTAACTCCTACCTACACAATCCCCAAAACCATCATGAGAACTCTGAAGATTAAAAGGGATGATTTAAACAAAAACTGTCATTATGGTGTTTAAAGGGGAAAGATCTTTACATGCTTAAAACCACATGCNGAGATGCAAAAAATCTATGGCATGTTCCTTTCAGACACCATCAGTTGGAAACAGTACCATGCCAGGAGAAGGTGCACGCCAGCATCCATGCTCTCAAAAGCTGAAGAGAGCAGGACAACTGCCTACTCAACACTGTGTACACTCTGTAGGAGTTATTTATACTATTCCCTGTAGGAGTTATTTATACTATTCCCCGATGCCTGCTCATGGGCTAGCAGATGCCTCTGGCTTTTATTTCTGCATTTTGAACACAAACGTTTCACTGTTTTCTGTTGAATCAACGACAATGAGTTACAAAGCCAGCCCTTGCTCACTCTCAATTTGGTACTGTACTTCTATATATATACTATAATTATATATATTATACTATATATATACACTATAATTTCTATAGTATGAACAGTGAGAAGTCTTTCCCCCTTGATAAGGAGAGACACTGCCTGAGCCATGGTTGCCCACCATCCCTAGCACTGAACCAAGGTACCCCACTTGCCTTCAGCCTCCCTGACTTTGAGGCATGTTCTACATTGGATGCTGCCCGAGCTCCCCCTCGGCTGTGGTGCTACCAGCCTCCTCCTGATGCCGGCAGTCCAGAGGAAAGCCTGAGTTCACCATACTCACCGCAGGAGGAAAGCAAGCTGAGCACAAATCACAGAGCCCTCCCCAGGTTGCCTGCAGTGCAGTAATTTGCAAGCAAAGCAATGAATTAAGTGTACGTGAACCTGAGGTACAGCCCCGGTGCAGATCTTTTCATGCTCTGAGGAAGAGAGGAAACAGAGCCAGAAGAATTTTCCCAAGTAAGGTAAAAGAAAGCATTCCCCTTCCCTCCCAGTGTGAACAAGAAGGAGGGGAAGATAACTCAGCCAATGGCACCATTGGCCACAGGAAAGTGCTGCATTAAAACCTGGTAATGCTCAGTCACAGCCACGCATTACCAGAACCCATCACTACAGCGGGATCAGAATGCCACGCTGAGTGGTTATTTTACTCATTTCTATGAATTCATCTGAAGGCAAAACTCCTCTCTGCTTATGACAGACAGGATCTTTATCACCACTCTCTATTCACTGATGCTGACCCCAGTTTCTTTCACTTAGCAGAAAAAAACATGTCTAATGATGTGTCAAAATTTATCTGCCATATTTTTAGGTTGGAATGATATTTGAATCATCCTAAAAATCTGCACATTTCCCTTGGTAGCTCCTGTCAGTGGCCAGCTGCATGCTCCCTGCTGTGGCAAGCCGCCAAAACCAATTTCTTTTAATCCTGAGTGCTGTGATTCATGGAACAGGACATCCGCAGGCTGCTGACTCCTGCTCGCCCCTCGCCCTTCGCAGGACCATGCCTCGCTCTTCAGCAGGGTGATCCCCAGAGTTATCAGAGAAAGTTTTTCATGAAACTCTGTTATAAATGACTGACAGGAAGCAACATCTTCAAACTTTGGTTCCTAACTGTAAGTGCCTAGATAAACTGAAGCCTGTTCTTCAGGAAAGCTCTGTGTTTACCGTAAAGATATTCATTAGAAGCAATAAAAGCTGTAGGTGCTCAGCACTTACACCTCCAGACCTCTTATTCAGATGCTTAATTGGAGGAACTTGCATTTGAAAATGTTGCCCTAAGGAACTCAGCAGCCAGTCTAAGAGCAGCTTAATTGGTCCAGACAAGTTCAGACTAAAATATGCAACATGCTGTGGCATCTCTTTGGAATACGTGAAATAACAGAAAAATCCAAGCCATCCATGTTAAAGTGTAAAAATATTTCTCAGTATGTTTCTGTCCAAATCCAAGGTTTTCTCTTTCTACAAATGCCAGCCTGAGATTTTAGGTTAGAAACTGAAGTAAAACGATAGACAAAGCTAACAGTTGCCCATTGTGAATAAGCAAAAATCACACTGAATGAAAGAAATCTTTCATTTTAAAATAGAATCATGTAACACTCTGCTTTATTCTAACGCTTTATGACATGAAGTATTTATCTCTACATGATAGCTAAATTTAAAAAGTGACTGATCACCTCACTATTTTTCCCCACAAAGGTTTCTGTGGCTCCATCAATTTTGCTCACAGCAAAATTTGTTCTTACTCACTCTCTGTCATATTCTTGCATCACAGCTTCAGTTTATTATTACTTGTTTAAATAAGTTATCCATAAATTCCAGACTGGACATCAACATTTGTCTTAATTAAAATCTTATGGCAGTTTCAGTTGGAAGCTATTTCTCTTTTCCCTCCTAAAAACCCTACTGTGAAGTATTCATGAGCCAGCATGACCCCCTGTTCCATCCGGGAGATGGCTGCATTTCATCAGCAGCGGGTGAGGTAACTCCTACCTACACAATCCCCAAAACCATCATGAGAACTCTGAAGATTAAAAGGGATGATTTAAACAAAAACTGTCATTATGGTGTTTAAAGGGGAAAGATCTTTACATGCTTAAAACCACATGCAAAAAGGAGGGGGGAAAAAAAAAAAGAATATATACCAGATGCCTAAATGCACCTAGGGGATAGTGTGTTCTGATTCAAGAAAATGGTTATCTACCCATCCCTGTTCTCACACACACACATGTCCCTAAGGAAAATAGGAGGAGGGTCTGTTTTTGTGGTGTCTGTTTCCCAAAGCAAAGGAACACGATGCAGCCATCCTGGAAAAACCTGTTTTTCTGTTTCTACAAGCTAAGAAGTTCTTAATTAACATGCTATTTTAAAAATAACCAAAAAAGGAGCGATCAACACGAAGGCTGGTGAGTGGGAGTGAGGCCCTCGGGGCAGGGCGTGAGCCGCCCTCTGTGTGGGCGCTGCCAGCCCCCAGCAAGAGCCAAGTCCCGGGAAAAGCGAGCGGGAGGCAGAGCTGCCGCCAGCAGCAGCACACCTACGCCAGCAACTTATTTTTAGCCTCTACTCATGGAAGTAAATGTGTGATAAAGCGCGTATTGGAACTTGTTGCTCTGGCACCTGGGGAGAGTTAGGGGGCTGCTGCCAGAGAGATGCTGTGGAAGAGAGCAGCAGGAGAAGCTCCTCTCTTCCGAATTGTCACTATGCCCTTTCACTTCTTTTTCCCTCCCTCGAGGCCATCTCCTTGGCAAAGGAGGGACAAGCCTTACTGCTCTCCACACCTCTGCCTCTCCCACCCTTCCCTGTGGTCGGCATGTTTATTGGCCTATTTAAATCCTGTAAGAGGAAATTTGTCGAGGAGCGACAAATCAGGTGCAAATAAGCTGCTGTTCACTCTGCATGCTCTGAGGCCTCATTCCTTGCTTGCAGCAAGTGTTATCTGCTGCTGTTGTGATTGAGCTTTTGACTGTGGTAGAAACCATGCAGAGGCACCTTCTACCTACTTCTAAAAGGCATATGCACATGGGGGAAAAAAGTAACGGTAGTAGACATCCATTCTATATGGGGTTACAAGCCATATAGAAAAGGAAGAGGAGCTGAACAGGAATAAAGGTGAGATACAGGCGACTTCACATGTGTACAATGTACTTGGAAGATCATTTTGCAAGTTGCAAAACTAAGATTTTTTTGCATGTCAAATACAAAAATATTAAACTCCTGTGCCCACAGAGCTGTCCTTAACTTTGCAGCAAGAATTTAACCCCTTTAAGCCAGTTCCAAGTATGTATAAATACATAAATAAAGTTAGAATTGGGACAGCTGGTAGGGATCACTTATTTATCTAGGACCTCCCACTCAGTTTTGGAGGATTTCAAAGCATCTAAGACACAAGTGTGGATTTCATGTCTATCATGCCATCAAAGGAAAAGTCAGAATTAAAAACTAGTCAAAGGATGCACATGCATCACACTCCCATATGCAATCAGTCTATATGAATGACACTTCACTGCTGTGAAATACAGAGGGAAAAAGCATGCAGATCTATATTTATTCAAGAACGCTAGTTGTGAAGCAAGACACACACAGTTAAAGGGTAACAAACTAAATCCACAGCAGAGTGCAGAAAAAAGAAAGTACAGTACTAACTCTCTGAGAGGATTCAATTTTCATCAAGTACCTTTGAATGTCAAGTTCTGAATGAAGAGAGACCAACATGCACTGCAAAACCTGTGGATCAAAGAGAGAAAAGAAGGGGAGGGGGAGAGATAATTGTTAACAGGAAAAGAAAAAGGAGAACAATAGAAATTAAAAGAGAATAAACTGTACATACTGAAAGTAAATGGAGTTGAAGAGAAGAGAAGAGAAGAGAAGAGAAGAGAAGAGAAGAGAAGAGAAGAGAAGAGAAGAGAAGAGAAGAGAAGAGGAGAAGCACTGAAAAACAATGAAGGAAAGACACATATGCCAAGAAACAATATGCTCTATCCATACTTAATACGCATTATTCTCAGGACCCTTGCTGGACTCAGTTTGGATGCACTACCTTTGGTGGTATGTCAAAGGAATGGAGAATGTTCTTCTAATATCAGAGTTAAGGGCAGAGTTAGGCCACACAGATTCAAATATATATCTAACAACCGTATCTGACAAGAAATACGCATTCTTCCTAAGAAATGATACAACTCTTGGCTGGAGTTAGCAGCAGTCATTACAGTTCTGTGCTGGTTTCACACTTACTACAGAGGCATGGAATCTTTCAAGCAGAACATAGAAATACTGTATTACTCTTGATTAACCACAACTTTAAAAAGAATAAAGGATAAACTATGGAATGATTCTCCAATCACATCTCTCTACTATTGTACATTTCCTCTTAAAGCACACAGAATGTGAAAATGTGCTAAAAGGGGTTTAAGGGCCAAAAAAACCCAAATATTTTTTCCCTCCAACACATGAATGAGATGCAAATTAGAGGGGAAATTGCCTGCTGCTCTTTGAGTCCTTATAGGTGGAGGTCCTATATTTTCCTTAATTTTCATTTGCCTGCAGGGTGGAGGTGAGGGTAAAAGAGATTTTGTATAGTGCTCTAAACAAGCTTCTCTGAGCAATTGATTCCTTCTTCAGCCAGAGTCAGGCTCCCACAACCACTGCTCCTGTCCTGTTCAGAGCAGGCAGCTATTCATAACAGGCAAAGAAATGCAACTGCTTTGATAACAAGGACATCATTGTTCAAGAATCTTATTTAGCAAGTAATTATAATGCCAACATCATAATTAAGAGAGTAATTCAAAGAATCTTTTGAATTTTACAAACCCAGGGGATATGAACATATGATTCTGGGGACAAGATAAGCAACGTACAAGTATGCTGTGATTTTTCATGTTTTTGTCAATTGGATACTTTGGAAGGGCAGTACCATTTTATTTAAAGAGAACAATAGATCATTTTTCTCCCTATGATAAATGCATCATTTAGCATTGTTCAAGTAAAATGCGATTTTTACAAATAAGCTATTTATGCAAACACAGTACATATTAAATGTAGCCTTCCGGCAACAACTGGATAAATTCCAATTCCAAACCACAAAGACAAAACAGTCTGTTGCTAATGTCTCAGAAACTGCATTAGCGTTTTTCATGTTTTTATAATGTCACCACCCCACACATGCAAACCTGAGAAGTTCTATTTGCCCTTTAATTAAACTATTCTCCTGATTAAAAAGAAAAAAGTTATGGATTTTCCAAGGACTGAATCCCATCTCAGTGCCAAATAGGTGAGACTCCAAAGGAAAAATTCATACTGTATGTTTGCTTGACATTCAGACTGCAAGACCACGCTTTGGAAGGGACAGTACTCTGCACAATGGCAGCACTAAAAGAGCGCAACAGTCACCCTCCCTAAAGCATTGCATAGGATCAACTTGAGCTACTTAGTTTCCTCAAACCCTGTCACTTGATGGGGAATTACATCTGTGTCCTTTTTCTCTGGACTTCCCTACTCCCAAAGGAAGTTAAACATCAATTCTGTCCTAAGGGTGTGTAAGGAAATGAGGATGCTTGACAAAACCAGCAACACTTCCCACCCTCAATCCAGGGAAGATGTTGTCTATATCCTTACCTCTCTCCCTCCTCTTATCGTAACATGGTATTTATTTTAATTTTAAAGCAAGTAGATAGATGAGGACTTGCAGTTAAAAGATATAAAACTGGTCCACCTAGACCCAGAATTCTCTCCTTGCTCTTACAGGAGTTGATCTGAAAGCAAATGGATGTGATACAGGATAAGAGTCAGCATTCTCTGAATAAACACAGTCTGGCAGGAAAAAAATGAACCACACCAATACAAAACCACAACAGCAGTGCAGCAGCAGGCTTCACCAATTCCTGCATAAGGTAGCACAAGGAGACAAATGAGGCCTCCACAGTGTTATATTGCAAACTTTGGCTCACCTAAAAAAGATCCAGACATGCCAATATGGGAGAAATATAACGAAGACCATTACTGCAGCCCACGGAAAGACCTTATTATGAATGAAATTTGAAGACATTTGGGTCTGAATCCAAACCTGAAGCATGGCTTCCTTTGGAACTTTCCAAAATATTTCTTAACTTTCTATATTCCTTTCCAAACTCAACACTATACTGATGCCTTCATCAGCACTCTGATGACCTCAAGGGTATTTAATGAGGGAAAACAATAATGATCTATTTCTTCCTTTCCTCCTAGATTGTAGGGGAGTATTATTTTTTTTCCATCTGTGGGCATGCGTGTGGATATATATAGTCCACAATGATGGGAAATGAATTCAAGGAGAGCTTTGCAATTTCCAAATGCAGCAAGGGCTGCAATCTCGCCCACCCCAGGGACAGGTTCCTGGGACAATCCCCCATCTCCTGCTTCCTTCGCCGACTCCATCATTGTTCCAGAGAGGTGAGCAAACACCCGGCATGAGGGGAGAAACAGGATGTCGGAGCAAATCCCACAGAAGATTAAAAAACCCTGGACTTGACTTACTAAGACATAAAGAGCTGTAGAACACAGAACACTCAACTAATGTGCTCTGAGCAGCCTCTGCTGGCCAGCAGATAGGATCCCATGCCTCCTCCTAAATGGAGTTGTACAGAGCCTGTGATTTCATTCCCATATATGAGAGCACAGATCCTTAGCTGGTTTGAATGAACGTTACTTGACCAGCTTGAACAACCCAAGGACAACCTATAAAAGGTGGACCTGACCCAGTGAGATGGAAGAATGACAGGGATTTCCACTGTCAGTCACCAAAGACACTCAGAGCAGAGGGCCCTGTTGAAACTAGTATCAAGTCTTCATGACTTGTGAAAGCAAATAGCTAGAATACAAGAGGTACCAACTCCTGTCCATGTTGGATTGGCATGCAAAGAAGCAGGTTAATACAGGCAAGTAGACATATAAAGGCAGTATTTGAGGCTGCATTTGGAGTACTGTGTCCAGTTCTGGGCCCCCCAGTTCAAGAAAGACAGGGAGCTGCTGGAGAGAGTCCAGTAGAGAGCCACAAGGATGATCAAAGGGCTGGAGAATCTCCCTTATGAGGAAAGGCTGAGAGACCTGGGTTTGTTCAGCCTGGAGAAGAGAAGACTGAGGGGGGATATTATCAATGCTTATAAATATCTGAAGGGTGGGTGTCAAGAGGATGGGACTGGACTCTTTTCAATGGCACCCGATGGTGCCAAGGGGCAATGGGCACAAGTTGGAACACAGGAAGTTCCACTTAAATATGAGGAAAAACTTCTTTGCTGTGAGGGTGCCAGAGCAGTGGCACAGGCTGCCCAGAGAGGCTGTGGAGTCTCCTTCCCTGGAGACATTCAAACCTGGCCTGGACGCGGTCCTGTGCCCCCTGCTCTAGGTGTGCCTGCTCACACAGGGGGGTTGGACAAGATGATCTCTCGAGGTCCCTTCCAACCCCTACCGTTCTGTGATTCTGTGATATGGAGAAAATCAACAAAAGAACGTAAGTAATTTCCTCTGGAAAAAAAGTGGAAAATGTTAGAGGCCAAGGAGGAGAGTGGAAACCAAGGCTGGGACACGGTATGCAGCTAACAGAATGGTTGCAGAGCCTTGCTAACAGCAAGTATCAACAGGATGGGGTGTTACATGGAGAAAAACTAATTTCAGGAGCCAGCCTTTATTGTAAGAAGAAAGGTACCAGGGGCAAAGGGAACAGCTGCCAAACATGACGCTTTTGAACTTTAAACCTAAACAGAGTGAGTGGTGGCCCTGTAAAAAGGTGTAGAAAGCTAAGAATCACAGGAAGAAAGCAAAGATTCCAGGAATGTGCTGAATGTCATCAAACGAAGTCATAAGAAAAGCCTGGTGAATACCACTTGTAAAGTAGTACCCAAAAGATTAGCATGCAGTAACTAGGGAGGACAAGGATTAATATCTTGAGGGTGACTGATTGTATTAGTCATTATCCCAGGGCCTTCAAAACAAGGGTGAATGAACTGCTAGTCTGCCTTGTGGGATCTGCTTGCTAAGCAGATCAAAGGAAAATATTCACCATTTTAAGCAGGATCAGGCCTGTTGAACACCGAAATGCTGTCTCCAAAGGAAAATGCAGATGCTTGAGACACTTAGATTGATGATTTAGTAGGAGATATCTGTCCCCTTGAGTCAGTCTGAAATAATGTCACAAAGGGTGTTAGGAGCGTGATGTGCTCCCACCGTGGGAATGCAGCTCTGCTGTTCTTGCTGGCAGTGATGATACAAGCCGAAGTGCCTTTTCACTGAGGTACTGGCAGTGCTGTGAAAGTGGAGAAATCGAGGAGCACATTAAGCTTTCTCCTTCTTTCAGTCTGTGTAATATGCCCTTGATTTATGCTTCTGATGGATTTCAGAAGGGAAGTCCTTACAAAGGCAGAATACATGAAACACATTACATTTATTGTGGGACACCCAGGAAGATGATACAGCTGCTGAGACAAGAGGTGGCTAACATCAGAGAAAGGCACAGGTATGGTGTGAAGCAAAGCTGGGTTAGCCAAGACATTACAGTGCCAATTAGCGTTCCCTGGGTTTACAGTCTTTGGGTGAGATCCTGCAGAGACATGCAATCAGCCGACGCTGGAGGGAAATGATAAAGAAAACAAAAAAGGGCTAAAGATGAGTATGTAGATGATGATATACAACTAAACGAGATGCTGACTCATAAGTCCTCTTAAACAGCTTGAAACTGAAGGAAGGAAATAAGGATCAACGGTCTATTTCCTGTGCACAATGGTTTTGTGGGGAGGATACAAGAAAGTGATATTTTTCAACAGTGCTGGGATGGGAAAAAATCAGGATGGTAACTCAGTTGGGTTCAGGCCAAAGAGGTTCTTCCAACAGAAATTTTAAGTGCACATGTATCTGCCAAAGAAGGGAAAGGCCAAAGCCTTTTATCACACTGAAATAGCGAGTCAATATACAGGATCAACTGCAAGCAATCTGCAAGACAGCATTTAAGCAACCGAGGAAAAAACATAGAGATGGCCAATGACAAATGGTTCAAAAGGAAGCATGGAAACAAAAAGACCAGTGAAATGTAAACCAGGAATGCAGTCAGGGAGAAGAGAACAAAGGAAGAGGTCTGCACAAAACATTAGGACTTCTTATGTTTCAGGATTTATGTCTTCCAGCACACTCACATCTACAGCATCCCTCAAACTGTATATGTTCTTTGGCTCCAACTCATTGAACATTACAGCTGAAAATGATACATGTGTTAACTTGGCAAACTATTTTTTTTAATTTCCAAACAACAAAAAAAAGTGAAGGTCTCCTCCTCATTGTTGTTTTTGTCTTTTTCTCAGTTTTTGTAAAAAAATTCTTAAAAGCTTGTGTTTCATTTAATTTTAGTAAGGATTAAAGCTAAGATAGTATTTTATATAATTTCATAATATTTAATAAACAGTAATATAAAACAACTATAACTAGACAAATTTTAAAACATCTCAAGGGAATCCAGATCATATTCCAAATTATACTTTTGTAGAGATATAAAATAGTTACACCTTTAAAGTAAAAAATAGTCTGGCATTCAAGACATTCAGAAGTAGTTCCAGGGTCAGTCACATAGCCTTCCCTCTTTTGCTGTCTCTCCACCCATGTGGAGACGCCATGTTGAAACTCCATATTTTTGCACTGTCTCAACAGAAATACAATATTGTATCTATACTCCAGTTTATATGTAATATCAAGGAAAAACATAACTTCTTCTTGACCTTAGATGACTTATAAGTTTCAGGGGTTTTAAGCAAGATCCTGCAGGGTATTGTCTTGGCTCCATCATGGATTTATGCTTAAAAGTATAAAATTAAGCGCATAATTAAGAATAATCACATAAGAAGTCCATGAGACTATTTTCATGAACAGTTAGGCATGAACAGATCATTTGGTTGTTCTTGGGCCCTAACACCTATAGTGGTGAGTGCTCATCAGACTCTTCACTTTCCACATTTCACGTAGAAGTAACCAAGAAAATAAATAAAATAAATTATTCCTGTGTTTATGGTTTGTCTGTCCCCTGCTACAGTATTTAAGTATCACTGTGCAGTGCAACATGCAAACACAGACTGGTTGGTGCAGGCTGGAAAAAAAATGATGGTTAGGTCTAGCTTCTCTAAGGTAATCTGAACCTGGTTTGAATCTGTGAATCCGAACCTGCATCACTCTTCTATGATGCAAAATTCTGTACGAGAAATTCCTACATTGTACAGACATGGAAAACTGAAAAAAAACATTGTCTGAAGACGTAATATCTGAGATATCTGGCAGTTTAAATATGGATTCAGACACTAAACTTTACTAAGTGCCAAGAATATTATCTACCATTTTTCTGTATCTGTCCCACAGTTAGAAATGGGGACAATTAGACAAACACAGTATCCTTGTTTCCAGTAGTCTGTCTCTCCTATTATTCATTCCCTTCCTCCTATTGTTAACATATCTTCTTGGAATCACAATATATTGCTGAAGATAAACAACAAAAAACTATTATGAATCTTTATAAAGGAATAAAGAAACAATGATGACCTAAGAAGGAAAAGATTTTCATGAGCTGTCTCCACTATTTTGAAAAGTAAGTAAGAATAACAGAGAAAATATGATGTTTAAAGAATATAGCTGTTCCTCTCTCTCATTTTTCTGTGGTATTTTTCTCCCAACTTTATTTAAACAACTGGCTGACCTGGTTATTGACACAATAACCATCACTGAAAAGCACAGTATGGTGTATGCAATGACAACTGCGAACTACCTCCTCTGAAATGCAGAAAAACACATGGCCTTGTCATCCTCCATTGCTCAGATTTAATTTTAATGTTTCTTTTATAAGTTCTTTCTTGTAGACTTCATTTTGGCCTTCACTATTGATTAAATGTACCTTATTTTGTAGGCTGTGATCAGTTCATCCAATTAAACTTTATAAAAGCTACCCAAAGTGATCAAAATGTGGATTATTTCCTATTCAAAAGTGTAAGTCTACAGGAGTTGCTCCCCCCAAAAAAAGAAAAAAAGAAAAAATTATATGGTAATTACTCAGAAGACAGAATAAACAAAAATATGGCTGTACACACATTTTGTTCCACCTTTCTGCTATGTTCCTCCATAAGACAAAACAACATTAATGGACAGGCTTTCTAACAACTTAAACCCCACAACTCCAAACGATGGGGACTGCAGTCTCTGCTAAGATCCATCATTTTACCTACTGCCTTGGACAACTTTAGGAAAAAGCTCATGCAGTATAGTACCTGCCTACGTCAGTATGCTAGGGGACTGCACCCAGTAGCCTGCTTTTGTGCTCAGCTCTTATGGAAAGCAATAAACTACTTTATTTATGTGCTTCAATGGGCCTAATTTCTTTTAGGAAAATAGGTTGTAGAGCAGAAACAATTTAGAGAACACCCATCGAGGGTAATCTGGCTAAGACAAATCAATGCAGGATTGCAGTGGCAACCGTATTCCCTGGTGAATGTTCTCTTACCAGTTATTTCTTCATATACTAAAGCGTTCTTAGAAAACTTTCATTAATCAGAATTCCCTTGACCATAGAGAAATGGGTGGATAAATTTGGTTATGCTCAATTTAAACTGTATATGGCAGTAATATTCCAAAGGTGCTCTGATCCTCCCCCCTAAAAAAATCCAGTATCTTTAAAAAAAAAAAGTTTAAGTAGGCCTGCAAAGATGTCTAGTCATAGCTTTCTATGGTCCAAGAGTTATCAAGCTTTGGTTCCCATTTCAGTCCTTACGAAACCACTTTTCCTGTCTTGGGCCCACCTTATACAACAGAATTCACAGCACCTATCTACATTACAAGGCTTCTGCAATAATTAACTCATAAACAGTTTCCATCACACTGCAGGGAAAACTGCTAGAGAAAAGTATCACATTTATACACCACATTAAGTTTGCTCTTAACCTCTTGTAAGGATCTCAAAGACTTAGCACAGTAGTAAGGTTTTGTTAACCATACTCTCCTAGATTTTCTCTTAGAACACCTAAAACTTTGAACTACAACGTCAAACATAAAAAGCCTACATGCCTTATTATTAACTGAATTTATTACCTTCCACTCTTTCTTAAACACATAGCTGTCATCTACACAATTACAAGACATATATGAGCTCAGAAATGCCTTTGTGCAGCATATACCAGCTTACGCTTGAATAGTATATAGAGTAATTAGAGTGGAATCCAGCTGAGTAAGTCAGTCTTATTATCTCAAAATATCAGTTATCTCATATTAGTGAGATAAATATTAAGTACATGTAATGCTATACACAAACAGTGAGATTCTGCAAGGTCTTGAGTGAATTCTGGTTTTGATACAATCAGATATCACTGCTATGATACTAGGGGCTAATTAACACCAAACATTAGCTTATGGAAAATTATCTTGGCATCACTATTGCAAAACAACACAGCAAGTTTTCATTGATAAGGAAATTTAAATATTAATTTCAATTTCAGATTTATAGATAGATAGATATTCAAATGTCCTTATTGCAATATGGTTTATTACATATTGCAAAATCTAATTCTTAAGATTATCTACTCACATTTAAGGGATACAGTGAAAAAACAATAATAAACAAACCATAATGTCAACTCATTCATCAGAAATGTCAGTTCAAATATATTCAATTTGGAAACAATAGGTGGATGCTACTGGCTTT
>VZTV01006172.1:0-11974 GCA_013400875.1 Anhinga rufa | reverse complement strand
TACCTGAAAGGAGGTTGTATGAGAGGAAATAGCCTCAACTTGCATCAGGGGATGTTTAGATTGGATATTAGGAAAATTTCTTCACTGAAAGAATGGTCAGGTATTGGAACAGGCTGCCCAGGGAAGTGGTGGAGTCACCATCCCTGGAGGTGTTCAATAAACGTGTAGACATGGCACTTCAGGGCATGGTTTAGGAGGCATGGTGGTGTTGGGTTGATGGTTGGACTTGATCCTAGAGATCTTTTCCAACCTTAATAATTCTATGATTCTATGAAACTTTGTGAACACTGTCCTAAAAAAAAATATAAAAATTTATCTGTCACATTAGCAGAAAACTGATTTAAAGTATAATTAGGGACAAAGTAATTTATCATTTGATTTACCTAAAAGCTCTATTACACAACTGAACCACTAGACTTTTTTGAAGGATGAATAAACAGTGGATTAAGATGACAGGGGATATATTCTATTAAGACATTAAATTATTTTCTGACCATTACTACTAACTGTTTTCAGAAGAATTAAAAAAAAAGCGCTTTCCAGAAATGCAAGCAAGGCTGACAGAGGCCAGAAGTACTGGTCATTCACTTGGGAAATGAACAAAAAAAGTATGTAACTAGTTATCAGAAAATTAGAAAAAAGTAGTTTTAATTTAGAAGTTCGATAGATCCCCTATGACGATAATTTTTAGTTTTTATGGACTGTATGTCATGTGATTTAAGGAAAACAAGATCCAGATATATTTGTTTGGAACAAGAAAAAAAAATTGTTCAAAGTAATTGTAATTATCAGGCAATGTAGAATAAAACCTGTCAAGTAAATAAATGTAGTAAAGACAGATTTATATAGAAAAATAAATAAGACTGTGGAATCAGCAACAGGAATTGCAAAGAAATGAGATCCGGAATCACAGGAGGTATTCAAAGAAAAAAGTAACATGACTGTGACAGCAACAGTGGCAGAAGGCACAGAAGGAAACGTGACCAAATCTCATTTCTGGAAAGGTGAGGTTAGCCGCTCCACACTTTGGCAAACCTACAACGTATCTTCTACCACTATTACTTCATTCACCAAATGCAAAACAAATCTTGCATGTTCCCTTTCAGTATTTCCAGAACGATTTCATACAGTCTTAATTTCCATTTATCACTTGCTTATCACACTGTTGCCATGTCTGATTCCTCATCTCTCCATTTCTTGCTAAGTGAACATGTCTCAGTGTTGTTGCCAAAGTAATTTTCATTCTCCATTTTTATTTCCTTCACGTCCTTCACAGTCACTTCTAGTTTACTGCTCCATAAATATCAAGCATTTTCTCTTTATCTGGAAAGCTTTTTGTAATTGCAAATCTATATTTTATATTTTTCCATATCTCCTCCCTAAATTCTTTCTTTGCATCTTAACCTCATTTTTTTTCCACTGCTGATTCCAAATCTTCTAATATCCTACATGTTAAAACTGTAATATGTCTCTATCTTCAGTTCCCAATTATCTTCTGTCTTGGAGAATAAACTGTCGACTTTCAGGATCAGGAAGGATTATCCTACCGTGTTTCCACAAATCTGCCTGCATCTATATTATAAGGTTGGGAAGCTTTTCTTTCTCATCCTTCTGTACTACCACCTCTAGTCAGTAAACTGAAAAACTCACAGGAATTCAATTAAATATATTGTGTACCATACACATCATATATACATATACATTTACATCTTGTACCAGGAGTAACAAATTACAAACAAGTTACCAATTATTTTGTTTATATGAAGACAACTTTTTAAGTTTCTTTTAGACAGGACTGTTTACATTATCCTTTCCAGAAGGGGGAATGTAAGACCAAAAAAATTATACAGAATCACTGAAGTGCAGAAACTATATTATGGATAGAGCCCAAGCTACTAATGCCTTTTTGATCCTTTTTAAAGAACAATATTGCCAACACTAAGCTATATGAAATAAGACAGACAGACAGAAAGGCAGAGAGGCAGAAAGAAGTATCCTCTTGGTTTCATAGCAAAGCAATAATAATGACATCTATTTCTTTCCAACTTCTATATGAATTCAAAGACAAATTATTACCACAAAGAGCACAGCAAGATCACACAAAACTGTTTATAGAACTGTCAAAATTTCAATTACATAAAGAACAAGAAAACAAATAATCCAAAAAATAAGATTCAAAAATCATATGTACATTATTTTCTTTTTATAACGTAAGAACCAACTTTTACAATGATATTTTTAATGCACAGAAAATTGAAAAAATATTATTACTCTGTCTCAACAGACAGACAATTCTGAAAACATATATACCTCATAAAATTCTAAGCTTGATTTCAGAAACAAACAGTATAAAAAAGCATTTGAATATCCCAGGGCTTCTTTGAGTCCTGCTGGAAAAAGTTTTGTGAGTTGTCTAAAAGACCAAAAACTGCAGCAGACATACAGGAATGGGCCTTGAGATCTATCTCTCAGACATTGGCTTTTTTTTTTAATACTGTATTGTGGTTTATACTTACATATTTTATCGATAACTATATATTTACAAATAATTGTATATATACGTACATAATTATATTTACTAATAGTTACATATTTTCTATTTTTATATAGCTATATTTCGCTAAATCAAAGCCACTGAGAAATGACAGGTTTTCTAAAATTACTCAGTGAATTTTCAGAAACATCTGCAGTCCAGTACTTCAGCTCCCGTAAGAACACAAATAACATCAAGGACTAATGATCTCATTTTATGAAATAGGATAATACAAGTTAAGTTTGCAAATATCCATAGGATCGGGCCATTCAAAGCCTCAAATATTCCAGACAATTTGGCTATATAGTATTAAATTCTGAACCATATTTTTTACTTTTAATAAATAATATGGTTTCCATCCCCCCAATTTCTACTTCAGTTCATCCTACTGGGAAAAATTCAGTTTTGCTTCTTTTGTTCCATAGAACACATGTAGCATGTACTTACTCAGCTAACATTTTCACAGCTGAACTGTATTTGCTATATTTGAGCTTTCTGTATTGATATCTGACCAGTACCAGCATTTTTATAACTTTTAAGGCTGTATAGTTTAAGACTAAACATTTATATCACAGGCATTCAAACAGGCAAAAAGACCTTAAAGTTTATTTTAGCAAAATGGGGGATGGCTTTAAAGAAGAGCTCTCTTTAAACTTTATATTCAAATTTCCCATGGAACAAGAGGAAAAGGAAAAGATCTTCCTCTCAACAATACATATATAGATAAACATTACTACATGTATTTATAAACAAACAAATCATAGTTCAGTTATCTCTTTTCACTCTTCAGTTGAACTGAAGAGTGCATAGCTGAGTTTTATCTCAGGTTTACTACAGCTAGGCAAAGGCAAGCATGTGAAAATAAAGAACTTATAAGAACCAAGCAGTATTTCTGCACAGCTGCTTACTATGGAAAGGAGCTTAGCCATCCTGAGCTTACAGAGCTTACACACTGCACTACCAGATCCGCTACACAAACACATCTTGTAACAAATACAATCATCATGGACTTTAATAATTCATTTGGGATAGTCTGTTCAGTATTCTTTCTCCTGTTGTAGTACAGTTTAAACAATTTTATTACTGAAAGCCTATACACATAAAAATGAGATCATGAAATGTAATCAAACAGTGTGGAAAACTGGGTAATGTGTCTGCACAAATTTACATGGTTTTTATTTTCCTCCCTTCTTCCACCTCCTTAAAGCTATTCAGGCTGCATTGTTGAAAGCTAGATAGAAAATAAAGTTTCTGAATTGTTTCCAAAACGATGAAATCACAAAGTTTTTTTTCTGTACAGCACTCAAGCAATGATCAATACTGCAAGACAACAGAGTGAAACTTTTCTATGTGACACTACATAAGGTGGACTCCAGAGACTAGAGCTAAGAATCCATGACAACTTACTGTTCAACTTAAGTCTCTTTTTCAGATAAAAGTAACAATTTTTTGATGCCTTTTGTTTATTTGGATAATTAATACACTTGGTATGTTTGTTAAAAATTGGAGGAGTTATTCTTAAAACATACAAGTTGCCTGAAGACACAGACCTTACAGGCAATCATACGGGTACTTTTCTATTTTGTGTTTGACTTGATTTTTCTCTTATGAATTTATATTGCATCCAGAGAATAATTATGGGGTAGTTAAAAAGCTTATATAAGTTATAAGCTTCTGTCAACACAAATCTTGGACTAGCTGCTTTTAAACCACTTTTCAAAACTTAAAAAGTACTTGTATGAACGTTTCAGTGAACCTTTAAAGAGGTGACCTCCTAAACCTTTAAACATATCCCTTTATAAATTATCTTTTAAGTCACATATAGTAAACAGCAACTAGTAAATCCTTTAAAATCTACTGCCTACAGATATCATTCTTATATTTGCAAAACTCGAAGCATCTACTTATAGAAACAAAGATTCACAGTTGCCCCTACCCCATAAATTAATTTCACAGTTTCAAAGCAGTTTTTCTCCTGAGATAGTGAGTCAGATTAAATCACAATCTCAGATTAAAACACTTTCCCACTGAAGAAGTTCAATTACATATTGATGCAAAAAAACCCAACATTCTTTTAACTTACAGATATTTCAGATTTTCAAGGTCTTCAAATGCCCCGCTAGGTATTCTTTTAATTTGATTGTTGTTTAGAAGCCTATAAAGAAAAATAAATGGCTGTTTATTTTAACATACACGAACAGTAGGGGGAAAAAAAACAAAATGTGTAACAGCAGGTATAAATGTAGCATTAAAAGCAAAACTTAAAAAAAATAAAACAAAACAAAAAGCTTTTTCCCTAGCAGTAACTGTTAGAAGGAAGTGATGTGCTTACAGCTGCTCAGTCACTACCTGACAGGAGGAAACTAAAAAAAGTAGACAGAAATAAAAAAATTTTTAAAAAACCTAAAAACTGAAATTCTGTGACTTTTTGTGGGTATCTCAGAGGAAGCAAAAAAAAAATCCTGGTCCCAAGTCAACACATAGGGTTGAAGTTGATAAAATCGCCATTAACAAATATTTGTCATCAACAGGTGCATTGAAGTGACTTTTCCTAGATGTTTCTTAGTGATATTCTGTGTATTGGGCCCTTTTCATCATACAGGAACACAACTGTTTGTATGCACAGATTTGCACTCATCTCTCGTGCAGTGGTTTTATGAAAAGAAGGGAAGCCAAACTTAATGAATCCTGTCTTTATTCAGGACTTGTGGATCTCAGATCAGTGATTTGAACAGTTAAAACTTGAGGCTGGATATCTGACAGAAACTGTAATTCAAAACTGGGGATCAACTGCAAACAGAGGTATGACCAAAGGTTACTGGAAGTAGGGATACCTAGTAAAAACATTTTGGTAGCATAGATTTGGACAATATACTTTTTGGGGAAAGTTCTATAATTTCTTCTGGTGTGAATATACAGTATAAGATGTCTCAATACATTTTCTGAGCTGTACTTGCAGGATAAATAGATAGCAACGATCCATAGCTCACTGATATCACTGTATTCTATTTCAGTTCATGCACCACTTGTGTTCTAAAAAACAGTCAAATTTGCAATTGTAAATTACATAAATTTAAAAGTAAGAACAACTGGCCATTGTAATTCTTCCTCATGTCTGCTAATACAGTAGAGAAGAGAAACATACATGCATCTATCTGTTCAAAAGTGATGTTTGAAGGAACGACAAAGGAGATACTAAGTTAAAACTATAACACAGGTACTATTGGCATTATGGGTTTGTAAAAAATCTTTTGGAAAACATGGACTTCTCTTTACAAATACAGATGGTAACAGAGACCTCTGAAAGGAACCTCAGTAGGAACAAAACCTTCCAACCTCTGGCAGTCCTGGTGAGCAAATTAGAATAGGAAAGTTCTAAACATTTGAGTTTGTCAAATATTTTGTAACTGCAACACATTTGCACATCTGAATCTTTGAATAGCTTTGTTGTAACTCCATGATTTATTATGTGATATGCTACTGAAGTAATTTAGCACAATTTGGAAAAAATTACATAGTAAAGTTCTCTATTTTTCATATTTCCAATTAAAGAATGTTAATAAAACATTAGGATGTAAATAATTTCCTTTTTATTTTAATAGATATATACCTGATTTTGCTTCCAAATACTTTGGGCCTAAACCTCACTCTCTCACCTGTGTAAATGCTACAGCTGAAATTTGTGAGTCTATGTAGCTATGAAAAGTGAGCAAATTTGGCACATTATCAGATTAATCACATTAAATCAAAAGAGAAAAGGGCCTTAGGGTTGAAAAAGAACTTACAGTGTATTCAGGTTTTTAAGCCGTCTAAACTCTCCAGGCTGGATTTCTTTAATCCTGTTAAATCTTAGGTCTCTGTAGAATAAAGAAAAAGAAACATGCTATAAAAAAATCTACGTATTTTTTTATATGAAAAACCAAACTAAGTACGAGTCTTCTGTGACCACTATGACCAGCCTCTGTCCATACACTATAGCTTTTGACCAAAGGAGAAGGCAAAACAAACCCACTGTTTGACAAGTTTAAGCAGAGGATTGACCAAAACCAGCCTCAGCAGTCAGTGTGGAAGGTTGTATCTAAGTTGAAAGTGTGGTCATGAAGGAAGTTCTCTTCCACAGTGAAGCATCTTGTAATGTGATGTTGAATTGTATTTCACTAAATTGAACTGTCTTCATATTTTAAAAGTTGCTTGTAAATAATACAGTGAAACAGATACAGAAAAACTGGCAGCAGAAAAAAACTCAGGAAAAAAAGAGACAGCTTTTAAGACTTTTAAGCTACTCCATTCTTCCATTTTGGGTAAGGAGGCCTAAGTGCCCTATGTTGGCCTGCTTTTAAAACCTGTAAATCCAGCTGCATGAAGCTATTGATTTTCTGATTTAATTTTATTTTCTCTTACTTTTTTATACGTTTTCACCACCTTCAATTTCATGTCATATACATAGCTTGATGAGAACTTCTCCAAGAAGAGGGAAACTATTTCTCAAGTGAGGTGCTGCAGAGCGAGCAGGGACAGGGAGCGAGGCGGCACCATGGCTGTGCCAGTCTCACACCTCTCTCCTGCTGAAAGAAGCAGCAGCGTTGTCCACCGCTGCCCATCTCCTTTCCTTCCCAGGCTCCCAGTCGCACCATCTTGCTGCTTGCTCACACTTGCTTTCATATTCTCAGTGGCTCAGAAACTGATTTAACCAACTCATCTGGACTAGCAATCAACCCATGCAAAAAAGCCAGGAAATAATTTTCTGCCTGATCAGCAAACTGAATGGGCTTCCTGGGAAGCCACACAGGTGAGAAAGGGTCTGTGAGGAAAGATCCAGACCAGAGGAAAGGAAGGAGGGCAGCAGGTCTGTCCTCATCTGTAGCAGCAGGATAAGGACACCAGGACCTTATAGTCTACGGCAAGTGAGCAGAAGGGAAGCAAATGGAAAAGTAAGATCTGAAACACAGTGATCACACCTACTGCATTGTCCTTCCTAGAACACACACTTAGCAGTTGCTCTCAAAAAGTAGGACATAAACATGTCACAGCTTCAATCTTAGCACCAAAACTAGTCCTAATTAAAACATAAATATGCACTGCATTTTAACAGGTAGTATGTGATCAAGAAGTCTCTCTGGAATTTGGTATTTAGTCAAAGGAAATACAGAAATGCAGACAAAAAGTCAGCTGCATAGTAATCCCATATAACCCCACTGGCTGAGGTTGTCTAAGTAATGGGGGTTATAGGTGCCCGAAGTCTTTTGCAAAGTCCATACTTAAGCATCATTCCTCAAGAATCAGCCCATCAGGGCTTATTCAACTCTGGAATAATGGCCTCAGAAGGACTTTTTCTACATAAGTGTTTTAGGATGTGGCCTACTGTTCATTGTCAGGGAAGGATTAGACATGTGGTTTTGTTTGCATTACACTCCACCAAAATATTTGCTCAGTGACTGGAATAAATGAGGGATGCAAACTGCTATCCCTTATTTAGATGTGTAGTTAAACTGCCTGTAGACATGCAGGACAGCCCCCTTACTGAACTCCCAGCTGAAGCGAGGATTTCCAGATTTAGAAGCATGAATTGTCATAGCTTCAATTTGTTCTATACAAAAGCACCTTCTTTAGTTATAGCTAAAGTTTATACTTGTTCGTCACCCACACAAGGAATACTCACATCACACATGAAACACACATGTCCCAGATGAGAAAGAGAAGCTGCCTATGAGTCACTGCATCTCAGGTGCGAAGATTTTCTAAACAAGCATTGACTGTCACAGCGTGAACTGAGAGAAGATACAGCACATCCCTCTGTAAGCATCATTGGACATGACATTCTACTTTACTGAGAGCTTTTTCTACATTATCTAAAAGTTTATTGTGTTTCAAGGAAGTATTTTAATTTTTATTAAAATAATCAAAAGTGCAAAAATCCAATATTCATGAATGGAATATTGAAAACTGAGTATTTTTCAAAAGCCTCAAAATATCATTAAAACTAGCAATATTTAGCTCCTGAACGACAGGTCATGGAAGAAAGGAGAGGTGCCCGAGGATATTTGCAGGAAAGCAAATGTCACTCCAGTCTTCAAAAAGGGCAAGAAGGAGGACACAGGAAACTACAGGCCAGTCAGCCTCACCTCCATCCCCAGAGAGGTGATGGAGCAGTTCATCCTGGAGGTCATCTACAGGCATGTAGAGGAAAAGAACGTTATCAGAAGCAGTCAACATGGATTCACCAAGGGAAGATCATGCTTGACCAACCTGATAGCCTTCTATGATGGGGTGACTGGCTGGGTCGACGAAGGGAGAGCAGTGGATGTCGTTCACCTTGACTTCAGCAAGGCATTCAACACTGTCTCCCATAACATCCTCACAGCCAAGCTAAGGAAGTGTGGGTTGGATGAGTGGACAGTGAGGTGGATTGAGAACTGGCTTAACAACAGAACCCAGAGAGTTGCCATCAATGGGGCAGAGTCTGGCTGGAGGCCAGTGACTAGTGGTGTTTCCCAGGGGTCTGTACTGGGTCCAGTCCTGTTCAACATATTCATCAATGACCTGGATGAAGGGATGGAGTGTAACCTCAGCAAGTTTGCCGATGATACCAAGCTGGGAGGAGTGGCTGCTATGCTGGAAGGCTGTGCTGCCATCCAACAAGACCTGGACAGGCTGGAGAGCTGGGCCAAGGAGAACCTGATGAAATTCAACAAAAGCAAGGGCAAGGTCCTGCACCTGGGGAGGAACAACCCCAGGCACCAGTACAGGTTGGGGGCTGACCTGCTGGAAAGTGGCTCCGCTGAGAAGGACCTGGGAGTGCTGGTGGACAGCAAGTGACCCTGAGCCAGCACTGTGCCCTNGGTGGGTGTCAAGAGGATGGGACTGGACTCTTTTCAGTGGTGCCCGATGACAGGACAAGGGGCAATGGGCACAAGTTGGAACACAGAAAGTTCCACTTAAATATGAGGAAAAACTTCTTTCCTGTGAGGGTGACAGAGCAGTGGCACAGGCTGCCCAGAGAGGTTGTGGAGTCTCCTTCCCTGGAGATGTTCAAACCCCGCCTGGACGCGGTCCTGTGTCCCCTGCTCTAGGTGTGCCTGCTCATGCAGGGGGGTTGGACAAGATGATCTCTGGAGGTCCCTTCCAACCCCTACTGTTCTGTGATTCTACAGGACTTTGGAAATTGCTTTTTTTTTTTTAAGTTCCACAATTAAAAATAAATCTTTACCCAAAGTAGGCATAGAGATAATGCAGAATGTCTTTTTAGATATAAAAGAATATACATTTGTCCATATGAAAAACAAATCTAGTCCATTAATGCAATGAAGGAGCCACTCCTCTGAACCAGCGTCCAAATGAGCACCCTTTTGATGTGTCAAATCCATTCTGCAGTAACTCACTAGGATAATCACGAATTAGCAACACCAATCAAAATAATTTATATTATTTTACTATTGCTGCATATAGCAATAGTTTATCCCAACTCCTGACACTATTGCCCTTTTCATATGAAGTTGTTAAGACTAAATAATACATCATGTTTGAAACCCTACCCATTTGTTTTCATTCTGCATAAAGATATTAAATAAGAGCCGTAATAAAACACAGCACTCCAGTTTTCTCTAAAGCCCAGTATATTTGGTATCTGTTAGTAAAATGTTTCATAGAAAGCTATGATGACAATAAATTTTTATAAAGAGTAACTATATTTTTTTAAGTTAGTACTTAGAATTACATTAAAATTGGAGAAAAACCAATGCTAATCTTACGAAAATACAAGATTATGATTTTGGTGTATTCCTTCAAGGGGAAGCTCTTTCTTCAAAGTAAGTAACACTTCTAAGTATTAAGTTGCAGTTTTTTTCATTATTTTCATTCATTTTTTTCATTATAAATTATTTTCATTTATTTCAAATGCCCCAAAAGAAAGAGTGAGGCAGATCACAAATGCTGCTCAAAATAAAGAATACACAACCTCTTTTGTTCTCTAAATTAATATAATTATACTTCATGAGGTATTTCTTGTACATGGAAGATACAAGTTATTAAGTCATAACCACTGTAGATTACTTAAGAAGAAGTTCTGTCAAACTGTCTTGATTTCCTTATATAACAGGATAACAAGCCAAACAGATAAAGGAAATAAAGTATACATTGCATACAGTAGTTTAAGGGTTTTGACACAGGCCATTCACATAAATAAACCAGAGAAATACGGCTTAGAGGAAATCTCTGTAAGCCAAGTGTTCAACTGGTAGGGAAAAAGAAGATAAGCAAAGACAAGTTGTTGAACTGAAAGGCTGTATCAAGTAGAATTGGGCAGAAATCAGCAGACTGAGGGAGTCCACCCCAGTTGCTGACTATCATTTTTCCCCTTCCTAATCTCTAAATAATAAATGAAGCAACCAATAAAAATTATGCAGACACCTATGATGATGGCATGGGATTTTAGGTTAATATAGTAACTTTTGCATAACAATCCAAACCTAAATGTCATGCATTCTGTTTTTCAAATAAAAATCTCTGACACCTAACTCCCAATTCAGATTGTCACCTTCATTATGTGTTTCACAGTGAAAACACTTACTCCTTAAAGTTAAACCTAGACACCATAATAATACTTTTAAGGAAGAGTTTGCTACTGCTCCTTTCTTTTATTGAATTCTCTTAGCTTGTGGTCCTGTACCTAAGCATCTTCCCTCAGAGAAATTCTGCCTGACCTCCCAAAACACTTTGCTAACAATGTTACCTCTTAGCTCTTGTTCTCAAACACAGCCACATGTATATACATATGTAAAAAAAGAAGAGTCATTGCAATGAAAATGAACTTTCCCTTCTACATAAAGCTCTAAAACTTGTCTTTTTGTCAGTTCACAAAAACATCAGAAATACTAATGGTTATTATTTTCGTCCTTCTTGCAACACTCCACAGCTTAATGGTTTAAGTTGTAAAAATACACTTCAGCCATACAGACTTCCACAGAAGCTAAGCCCATCACTTTGAATCCTTACATCTTCCCTGAATAACAAAAAGAAAACAACATGTCTACGATGCCTAGTAAACTGAATACTCTCAGGATTATTTTCCTGGCTGCACATCATCTGCTCTGTGCTAATTCATGGAGCACGACCAAGAAATGTTCGGCAGAGCGCGAGGCTGCGTAGACCAAGAATGTGCCAGGGAGTACGCTGACAATTTAGCAATTGGACACCCCTGAGAGTTGTATTCCAGCACCTGGGAACAGTCAGGGTCCCACAGCACCACGACCAGCCATGGGTCAGGAAGCGCGCCAAGCACTATGCAGCAAATGGGGTGCATGTACACAGTTGCTCAGCAGGTTTCCTATGTGCTGTTACGTGAGCAAGGTTTTATGTAAATATGTAAGATCTAGATGTATGGCATACAAATAAATACAATATTCATATGCTTTCTTTTCTGTGACAAAGCAAACAAGAGCTGTG
>VZTV01006170.1:0-10789 GCA_013400875.1 Anhinga rufa | reverse complement strand
GAATGCAGCATCATACATTTTTAATTTTTCAGCCAGACACATCTCATATACATGCAAGTTTTAATAGTGTATGTGTTTCCTTCTGTTTCAGAGAAACCCTGGGCTGGTGGAGTGGATGGCTCAAGGGGCTAAGCAGCAGCTCAAGAGCTTTTCAACTGAGTGCCTGATGCAAGCTCCACTGGAAGCCATCCCTGCTGGCAGGCTTGGTAGGAGCTGTGACTTGGGGTCAGTCCCTGATGCCTGGGGAAGTCTGTATTGCATTGCTGAGATCAAACGATCTCCTAGCTCACAGTCAAAATCAGGGACAGGTGAACTACTCTTCGTGTGCTGTTCTAAAGCCCTTTGGCATCGTTTAAGTGTTTATGGCTGAGATTTTGGGTTGAGCTAGTCTCTTAAAAGCAAATGCTATATTTTTTGGTCTTTCTGCCCTCATACAAGATCATGCCATACAATATTACCATGAGCAGTTAAGTGGGTATAAAGCAACTTGCAAAGGCACCATATGATATTTTTTTTCTTTTTCTAAAATGTTAACTGTCTTTAATCAAAACAATCCATTTGCTTAAAAATGCAGCTATGGGCTATTGAGATTTTTCAGAGTAGCTCACCACATTATGAGAATAAGCACCTCAGCAGGGGAATTGCCAGAACAGCCTTTGTATATCTAAATGTCTACAGGCACCTCTATGCAACTGTGAAAGCATTAAAAAACTCAGGCCAAAATGTCTAGGACCCACCTCAAAATGGATGACAGAAAGTGCTGAAAGTTTTCAGCTTTAATCATTATTTTTCCATTTTTCCCTCTCCTCAAAAGACAGGGAAAGTCATGTGTTAAGAAATCAAACTGTATGCTTAAGTAAATAATACATAAAATAGGGCTGAATCAAGTCACATTTTAAATACAAGGAGCTCCGGTTCAAGGTCACATAATTTGCTCAATTTTAGCCATAAATCTCCAGATCAATAGCAGAGGTGGAACCTGATGAGAAATATTTAACCTTTGGCAAACCCCTCTATCTGTTTTATATAGACCTTGTCAACACAAAATCCCAGCTCTGGGTGTATGCAGGCTCACATGCCTACAGTTGTTATCCTTGGAAGAAACAGAAATAATGTTTATATTAGGCAAAACATAAAAGATGGAATGAACATATATGCGAAAATGTTCTGTTATTCAAAATTCTCAGCTTATTTGTGTGTTCTCAAAACTTTCAGCTATGATTTTTTTTTAAAATAAATACAAAGATATTTTTAAATATAAAAGTATATATTTAAATTTTAGAGCATGTGCAAAACCAAAATAATCAAGATGGATGACACTGGAGAAAAATTAAGGGTACCACAAGATTTCTTTTGTTACTATCTACTGCTGCTCAGAAGTAATTTATTTCCTTGGCTAATAAATTAATAACTTAAAACATTTTAATTAACTATGACTCAGAGAGAGAGGTTTTTGTTATTTTCCATGTCACTGAATGAAAATATAAGTCTTAATATTTTTTTCTGGTTTTTGTTTTGCTGTTTCACTGAAGGGAAAACACAAACCACTAAAATTATTTTGTCATCTAGATTTTTATTATTTTTGATCTGAGGTGTTCTGTTTTCAAATATGAAAAGAAATTAAAGAAATGAAGTGGCAAATTTCCCAAACTTTTGTAGGAAGCAACTGCTATTGCTGTCCCTCTTAAACTAAGAACTTCAGATTACTGATCTGTGTTCAGTGGATATTTAAGCGTTGAAAACTAAGAGCTCCAATATGATGCCTTAGAGTACCTGCCAGTCTGACGAGAGGCACACTTCAGTGGCAGGTGGAAGACGGTAGGTAAAATTTCTTACAGGCTGAGAATGGCAATTGAGATTTCTGATGCATTTGGCATTAAGTGCTCTGATCAGAGAGAAGTATGATAAGAAGCAGTCACAGCATTGCAGTTTTTCCCTTTCCATTTGAAAATTGTGTAAGTATTGATGAATTTGTCCTGAATTAGCAAATAGTACTATAATGATAGATAAAGTATTTTCTAAAAAAATTGTTTTTCATGCTAAACAATTTTTAAAATGGTCATCTTCTGGAAATAAAGCCTTCAAGTAGCATTTATCTATTTTGCATGTAAAACACAACCAAAATATTCTATCTGGTCTGAAGTGGACAGAAAGTACAAACCTAGCTAGAGAGTCTGCTGAAATACTTAAAAATATGAGGAAAAGAAGAGAAACAAAAGATTAAAAAATGGGAAGAGATGGCAGAACAGACAGCTTATTTGCTTTCTGTCTTGTCAGGGAATATTACTCAGTGGATGGGCGATGTAAATAAGAAACATGATAAAGTTGTAGAGTAGCCAGTTTCATTTAAGTCGAGAAAAAACTTGGATGAGTAAATCAGAAATAAATAACAGCAGAAATCAAGAGGGGAAGGTGGGAGGAGGGGACATGACCCCCTCCATGAAGATTTACTTCTGATGTTTCTGTTCTCTGTGTATGGCCCTGGAAAGAGTATTTGGCAGATTAACAGTGCAGAGGCAGCTCTTTCAGGCATCATACCCTGAAATTTCAGCAGGTATTCTGAAGGGTATCCCCTTCAGAAGAAACGGAAATTCAGACAAGATAAAATTAGGACTGGAAAATCCACAGTAAAGTTTATGAAGTAAACATGACTCTTCCTTCCTAAAATTTCCAGGTGAAGAGAAAGAAAAGCAATAGTACACCATAGCCATCAACTTTTGGTTTTGGATGCAAGTATGGAAAACTACAAGTCCACCTGGGTATGTCCCCTGTAGACTAACCCCAAAGTGTGCTACCTTTTCATGTGTGACTCCCACCCTTGATATCTATGAGAATCTGGATGTTAAGAATTCATTTTGGCATTACTAGTGAGAGTATTTTCAGGCCAATAAAGCCTTAATGAGTTCAACTTGAGAAAAACAATCCTCATGATGAGGTATGAGCGAGAGAAATAGTTACTTAGAATATCACTGTCCAACCGAAGAGGAAAAAAATAAAGACTTCAGCTCTTATCTGTCATATCCAAGCAAGCAGGACTTGCTCTGGCCACAGATGGGTATTTAATAGCTGTGGAAGGGTATTATCACAAGTGCAAAGCAGGCAGGAACCTGTAATTGCTTGTTACTGCAAAGCCTTGGTGCCACAAGATTCAATATCCTGTTGCCTGTATCTACCACCAATAGTATTGTGTTTATGTAGACAACAGCAGGATTCAAAATAATCCTCACATATTTCCCATTAATTTTTAAAGTGTGAGGGCAATTAACTTATTCACCAGGAATCTAAAAGTAATTTTCTGTAAGCAACTTCTTGTTAGCATCTTGGCTTTGGAAACAAGAAGGAAATGTGGTGGCATCTACATCGCTTGGTACTGAGACCAACTGAAGGAAAACTTCTGTCTGCTCTGCTCATTAGTCCTGATTGCTCTTCACCTGTAAGCATGCCTGTCTCATAGGTGTTACTGTATATAGATTCAAAACACAGTTGGTCAACCCTTTTTGTCTCTATATATTGGAAGTATATAATGCTTAACTTTAATCCATTAACTTTTTCTAGTAACTTGGAACAACGAAGGTCATAATTTACCTTCATCTTTCAGCAGTACAGGACCTTTAGATTCTCTCAAGTTTCTACTAAGCATCATACTGTGAAGCCGTGAGAGAGTTCTGATGAACTGTAAAAAAACCAAAAACAGAGAAAATTTTTATTTTTATAACTGGTTGGATATCAGAAGGAACTCTGTTTAGGCAATTCTTTGAAAAAAATCCACTTCTAAATCAGTAACAAATTAAGCTCAACTTTCTATGACTATGATCACACAAGTATCTAAAGGAAAAAAGCCAGAGCACATCAAATGCAATTTGCAACAAATCCTGGGTACAGCTTGTTCTGCCATCCACAGCAATCAATAAAAACCTTTCACTGATGTTAATGGTTTGGGATTGAGGCCTGCAAAGTGAACGGCATTATCCTGATGATGGAGTTATACACTATTTCACCAAGTTTGGCAGACGTTTTGAGCCAAAACAGAAAAAGCTACCAAACAACTGATTTGCAAAAGGGTAGAACAGTAGAAATCCATTTGAAAAGCTGTAACTTTTGATTTCTTTTAAGGTTGGTATTTGATCATGGAAGATCAATTAAAAGATATGTATTTCTCAAGTCTAAAAACTATGTGTTAAATATGTTTTGCCATGAGTAACATATGACTTTCTGTAGGTGGATTAGAATCAATTCTTAAAAGAATTCAGTGGCATAAATCCATCTATTAGCCTTACAAAATTATTGCAAAAATTGGTGTTGGATCAAAAAAAAGCCCACTTTTTCTAAGAAACATTTAAGCTTTTGATCTGACTTAAGTGTTTAGTCCAAACACATAACTCCCTATAAAAAATTTTAAAAAGTGGATAATGCCCTGTTTACTTATGATTTCTAAAGAGGGATCTGGACATGTTTGTGAAGTATAGTTTCCCACAATTTACAACTTGAGTTTTTTCTGTCATGTCCTGAGTTACACACCTTGATTACTTGCAAAACTGACATACCAGTTAAGTCACTGCTAAGCAAAGATTTTGTTGGCAGTGTTGTTCGTAGGAAAATACATAATGAAGCCATTCCCTGAATGGGGGTGGGGGGAAGGACATCTAACATTTTTAAAAATATATATTTAATAGTGCTTCCTTGGAAATATTTTTTTAACATGTAGTTCTGTGACTGTCTTCAAAGAGAGGAATGGCAAAATTATATTCAACCTAAGGTGAAATATAAGGAGAGGAAAGAAAACCATGATATTTGATTATTTTCTTCCTCTGAGACAAGCAGATTTGTGAGTCAGTCTTTGATATCTGGTTAGGGAATTCTCATTAAACTTAAGAATCCACAGAGTGAAAAATAGACTTAAAACCAGATGATTGTGTGTCGTGGTTTAACCCCAGCTGGCAACTGAGCCCCCCACAGCCACTCGCTTACACCCCCACAGTGGGATGGGGGAGAGAATTGGAAGAGTAAAAGTGAGAAAACTCGTGGGTTGAGATAAAGAAAGTTTAATAGGTGAAGCAAAAGCAAACCAAGGAATTCATTCCCTCCTTCCCGTCGGCANTTAGAGGCATAAAAGGACTTGGCTCTGTGTAAGCCCTGCTCAGCAGTAACCAAAACGTCCCTGGTTTGTCAGCACTGTTTCCAGCACAAATCCAAACCACAGCCCCCTACTAGCTACTGTGAAAAAAACCAGCACATTATGACTGACAATATGGGAGATCTGGCAAGTTACTAAAATCATAGAAACATAGAATCATTAAAGTTGGAAAAGACCTCTAGGATCATCAAGTCCAGCCATCAACCCAACATTACCATGCCTCCTAAACCATGCCCTGAAGTACCACGTCTGCATGTCATTTAAATACCTCCTCTACATGTCTTTAAGTACCTCCTAAACCATGCCCTGAAGTGCCATGTCTACACATCTTTTGAATACCTCCAGGGACGGTGACTCCACCACCTCTCTGGGCAGCCTGTTCCAGTGCCTGACCACTCTTTCAGTAAAGAAATTTTTCCTAATATCTAATCTAAACCTCCCCTGACACAGCTTGAAGCCATTTGCTCTCGTTCTATTGCTAGTTACTTGGGAGAAGAAGGAAAAGAAATTGCATGGCGTATTTTCCCAGTTCACCACTGGCAGTCAAACATGCGGGTCAGTGCATTACTTGAACATTAAAGTGCTTGCTGAGCTGGTGCCTAAAGAGTGTGGCCACTGGTGGTGTGGACTGCCAGAGTTTCAGCAGTTTCTGGTGAAGTAGAAGGACTCACAGCATTTCATGAATAAATATGCCTATAATTTCCATTAAATGTATCTTTTCACTGCTAAGACCTGTTTTATGTAAGTCTTATGAAAAATTTCAGTCATGACTTATCTGCAAGTCTCATAATTTTAATTCGCTTGAGATTCACAGGAAGTAATCATTCAAGAAAGAAACTATCAATAATATTTATGGAAAATGGAGCCTAATGCTTGTCAGATACCATTTTATAATGCTTGCAGATAGGAATGAAAGTGCATACTGTGCAGGCTTCTTGAAGAAGGTACTTAGTCTGATCCCATATGCTTTATCTGATTGTATAACTCCCAAAAATAAAACAAATCTAGCTTAGTGTATCTCTTGCTGGTTGCTTTGCATATTCTCTCTTTTGCTCTGAGTGCAGATTTGAGTTCTGTAAGACAATTGTCTTTCTGACAATAGAGCAATGATAGCCACATCAAAACTTTGTGGGAATTCTATATTCAAAGTCATGGAGTCATTTGGTACAGCTACTATAGACATAAATACATTTTCAAGAAAATGACTGGTACCTTGCAACTGAACCTATCCTTACACAGAAAAGCGGTCCTCTTTTCTCCAGGTGAGTTTACATGATTCATCTGTCCCAGCGGGAGTCAGAGTACAGTGGTATCTCCTTAGATATCTATTTTAATTGTCAGTTACTTGAACTTATTTTGTCACTATCTCTAAATTCAGTTAATCCTTATGGAGAGACAGGAGCAGGTTAATATAACTTTAAAAATGAATGTATTTTTTCCATGTTTAAATGGTAATCAGTAACTTTTGTTTCAAAAATTATATTTTCTTTCTTTTATGTTAATTTCACAATAGTAAAAGGAAAAGCAGCAGGCAATGAAATAAAACATGTGCCTCTTATTTACTGGGTTGTGAAAGTAAAGAAGCCTAACACATTCTAATCGAATAATGGATTATAATGGACAACATAATTTTCTTTTTTTAAGGATGCTTTAGCTTCTGAGTACTCAGTTCAGAATAACTTATGATCTCCTTTATGTAAGTTACATGATTAGCAATTATTAAAAATCAGGACCTAAAAATTAATCTTAAAATCAGTGTCAAAAATTGTGTCAGTCAAAATCCCTAGATACGTTATTAAAAATTTCCAGTATTCATGTCAGATTCTGTTTTTATCTTTAAAAAGTTATTAAACAAAACTTTTGTAGCAGTCTTTCAAAGACTGAAACACATATATAACTCTGAAGAGCCACTTTCTTTATTGACTTTTCCATGTATGTGAAGACTGTTTGTACTGACCACTGTTTTTTAGCAGTTATCATTTATAAATTCTCGCTGAACCTTTTGGATATTTTTGATCATGTCTGCTTTTAAACAGTTGTATCATTAGCTTTTTGTTTTAAGTGGCTGTTAATTTATATGATTGACCTTTGTAAATACATGGATTGATTCTTGCTAATATTCAGGAAAACCGATGATTTTTGTATACTTTTTATGAACTACTTATTGTTTGCCCAAATGTTTTCCTTAGCAAAATAATAATGATAATGTTATGTATAACACAGAACTGAAAGCAGAACAGTATAAGAATTTTGTATCAGACTTTTAAGCCAAATTTAAAGCTTCTGATGTAGAGCTACTAGGGTGGCCTTGTGTAGTGAGGATAAGAGTGGGGCTTTGCTCGGCAGTTTTCTGTCCTAGATGGTTGGTCTTTCCAAGCTAGGTCACAGAGTTGGGTGGTTTTGCTTTGTTAGTGGAACTTGCCTTTGGTTGTCCCAGGGCAAGGGGAAAGAAATCCACTTAATTGTGTTCTTCCGTCAATATGAGCAACAAATTATTATGGATAATGCTGTAGATGCATTTATGTCACTGTCAGAGAATAAAAAAGAAAGGGACTAAGTAGTAGAGACCATCTTGCTTCTCTTTTATACTGTAAATGTAAAACATTGCTAATATAAACGTACAAATATAAAACATTGATAATAATGTAGTTACATATAGATTTATACTCACGTGTCTGTGCATGCAGCTTCTTGATGCTTTGCATTTAATGAAATATCCAAATTGCACAATATAAGTGATGAAATAAATGTTAAATATAGCTTGTAAAAATTATCTTGTTCATATATTTTCCTAGTATTGTAGAAATCTGTAATAGCATAATGTATGGTGTAATCTGTTCTCAGTGCTATGTCTTCAATACATTGAACAAAGAATATTTTCATCACTGATGATATTTTTTTTTTCATTGATGAGTGGAGATTTGATGTTACTGTAAGTATCAAAATAACATCTTGATGGACTGTATTATGTACTTCTATATTTCAGAAATGTAGAATATTGACAAAATAAAGGATTAAAACATGAATAAACATTTTTTTCTTTTCATGTAGCCAGATAAGAGCTGAAATGCATTTAGTGTTTTTTGCAGTTCAATATCTGCTTGCAAATCCTGAATGTGATTGATACAGCTTTTAGTCAGAATTTTACACTGGAACATTTTGCTCTTTCTTCTTTATGTTTATATTAATTATTCCTGGACAGTTTCGAAAATATTAATTGGCTTTCTACCTTTCTTGTGTCTGAAGCCTTCTTAAAAAATTCTTATTTCTGTTTTGGGTCAATATCTAGCAGAAAATGAAAATGGACTCACATGAAAGAGCATTTGGCAGAAAACTTGCTATTAAATAATAGTATTGAAGATCCAAATGGAAGAGCCTTCTTGATTTCTAGAATTTCTTGCCCAAATACTACTGAAGCCAGGATTTTAAAGTTTGCTTCTGTCTTGTGGAACCAGGGACGACTTCCCAGGCATGGTCTGACTTCATGCTGGAAGAAGATTGAGTCTGACAAGTCATGTTCCCCTAGGAGCAGGATGCTTGTTCATTTTGGAAAGAACCTGGTCTTAACATTAAGGTAAGACTTACTTAAGTGCAGTTTTCTATTAGTTCATGAGCAACTTTAGAGATAAAAATAGTCTTTTTAAGCTATTGAAAACATAGTAATATTTAGTGTGCAAAATGAATCAGCAAGAGTGTACAAGTCATTTTCTTGTAAATTGGTAAACGGGATTGTTTACATGTTAACTGGACTTTGACTTTTCTCAATCAGCATGGCACTACTTGCTCTAAGGATCATTTACTGTGATAATTGCAATACTTTCATGCATAAAACCCATATGTCAAAAAATCTGAACCTCTTTTAAATGATCCAGTGCTTTAAAACAAGTCATCGTATAACCTGGATCTTGAGATAACCCAAACTCAGAAGCAAGGAGGAATGATAAAGGTAGAAGAGATTAAGGGCAGAGTAGGTAGATGGAAATGAGAAAAAGGAAGTCACAAAGAAAGTAGTAGCTCTGTAAGAAACTCACTGTTAAAGCATAACTGTTGCTGAAGCAAAGTTTGGAATCTTTTAGGGTTAATCCGCTGCATTTTGAGAACACAATACTTCTAAGGTGTTTAGACAGGGAGCCTTGTAATTTTGACTTCTCAAGAAACATTTATTACACAATCTACAGGACCATTGCATGAAATTTCCTCCCACGTGGAATAAAGTTTGTGTTTTAGGGTACCACGACAGGCATTGTTTTAGGAATACTTGTACCAGGGAGGGATGTGAGGATAGTGGTAGGAAATCTGCTTTTGAGTGAGTTCGCTACCACACGAATCTCAAGCTCTGCAGAAGGGAGTACGGTAATTTTTATCTTACTCCTCTCCTCTCTGTGAGGAGTTCTGAGAAGCTCAGAAAGGAAGCACCCCCTAATATTCAAGACTTATTTGAAGGATCATTCAGTGCTTTGAATGTAACATTTGCTTGGCTGCATAACCAGAAAAAAGGGCTACATGCATGAGGAAGCATACCTAATGGATGTGATCTGGAAACCTGTCTGGCAATGGAGGTGCAAACCACAAAAAAATGCAGTTAGCCTTTCTCATTATAAAAAGTTTGTTAAGCTTTAACTACTATGGAAAACTAATATTGTGGGACTGGTATTTGTTAACTCCCCAATAATAGTTAAGACTGTCACATCTCTTAAGTCTCTTTCAGTATTTGTAATATAAGAATTCAGCAAAAGTACGTGAATGTTAGTCAGAACATTTAATAGACTATTTATAAAGAATTTGTACTAAGGAAGTCGAGGACACTTGATTTTTATGCAACTTTTCTAGGTCCTTTCTTTGCAGGCTCTCATAGACCAATACATTTAATATCCCAAAGTCCCTGAAAGATGACAGAAATAGGAAGAGTGTAAGCAGATGGATTTCTGAAGGTCTAATAATGGTTTACAATCTTTGGGGTGTGTGGGGGGTGTGTGTGTGGGTGTTTGTTTTGTTTGGTTTTTTTTAATCAAANTAAAAAAATTTTTTTTTTTTTTTTTTTTTTTTGTCCCCAATAAGTGGAGAATGCTTTTTCAGTTGTTTGGCTTTTTTTTGTTTATGCTGTTTACAGGACATACTGTATTGGGTGTCCCAAAGGCAGCTGGACAATGAGTGGGCATTTCGTGACAACTTAATAAAACAAAAATCACCTTTATAAGATGAATATTATTCTGAAACAGATGAAAAAATCAGAGTGGATTTGGCTATGTCATATATATTAATGATCTAGAAATCTGTTTTGGAAAGACAGAATACATTGAGAAGCATAATTTAAATTCTTTTACCTATTGCTTAATTTATCTTAATTAATCTTTCTTGTAGATAAACAATTTGGTAGGGTTTTGTTTGGTTTTTTTCTGTTTGTTTTGTTTTGTTTTGTTTTTGTGGCAGAAGGTCCACATATTCATTTACATTATATCAAAAGTGGATTTTTGATTTTTAAAATTAAAATAAAGTTTTGAAAAAACAGCCTATAATATTTGGGGAAGGGGATCATTAACTGATGATAGCAGTCTCAATAAATAAATATGAAGATGTAAGCTCTCAGATATCCTTTGCGATGCTAATATTGTCATTATATAATCTTGTTAGGCTTGCAATATGGAAGAAGCTGAA
>VZTV01006163.1:0-19448 GCA_013400875.1 Anhinga rufa | reverse complement strand
GGGCCGGGGTCTGGCCGCGGCGGCGGCGGCGCGGGGTGCCAACCGTCCCTCTCGCCCCTCCAGGGAGAAGTCTGCAACACGATCAACAAGAAGTACAGCGAGTTCCTGCCCGGCGTGCGGAGCGCCGAGGAGCTGGCGGCGCGGGTGGATGGGCTCTCCGGCAGCATCGACCTCCTGGCGGCGGGGATCGAGAAGGAGGTGAGGGCCCGCGCCCCGGGGGCCGCCCGAGCGACGCCCCGGGGAGAGGCGGCCCCCTCAGAAGCGCCCCGGGGCGACACGCGCTGCCGAGGCGCCAGGGAAGGGCTGCCGCTGCGGGGCGGGCTGCTCGGCCACCGCCTGGGAGAGCGCGTCGCACGCCTCTGCTCCGGAAGGGAGAGCAGCAGCAGCAGCAGCAGCAGCAGCCTTAGCCTTGCATGTCGCGGTGCGGCGCGACGCAGCGCTGTCGGGCTGAGCGTGGTCCCACGGTGACCTCCGGCAGAACGGGAGCCGCGCACAGCCGCTCAAGTCTTTTAAGGCGAACGCGAGCAGCTCCCGCAGGCCGGATCGCAGACCCGCTCTCGCTGCTCGGGTTGGTTTTCCAGCAGCTGGGGTTCTGCAGCGGTGTGAGCGGAGAATCAACTTCTGGCTTGGTGTAAGCCCTCTTGCATTTGAAATGGCTGTGCTAAAGGGGCACTGAAGTCCTTTTGACTCCGTTTTGACTTCAGACTAAATTGCCTTACAGTGCCTTTAAAAAACCTGTAATGTTTTAAAGAGAAGCCAGTTGACAAGTGTTCCCAGCGCTTATAAGGTCTTCCTAGCAAGGAGTAAAATGGATAGAGCCGCCTTCCTCTCAACAAATTATTGTAGTAACAGGAATACTTTAAATCTCATATCGATATCACTTTTAAGAGGAAATGCGTCTGCTAACATTTTTGCTTGCTGTAAATGAACTGAAAAGTTTGTCATTTTAGGTTCAGCGAGATCTAAACGTCGCTGTTGCGGAATTTACTGAATTGAAGCAGCAGTTGGAGCGAGACACGCTGGTTCTGAGCATTCTGAAAAAGCTACAGGAGGTGAGGAGAGGGAGCGGCTTAAATCACTGAGCAGTAGTCACCCTCTCTGGTGCTCATCCACGGCATTATTCTGGGCTTCTCTTTTGAATAACTATCTGTGGCTTCCCTGCCTTTCTGCATGCTGTGTAAAAAAAATTGTGGGCTAATAGCAGATGTACGGTGACATACGAGTCTGTTTGTTTGTTGCAGTTTGATACAGCTATTAAAGAGTACAACACTGCACTGCTGGAAAAGAAGTATGTTGCAGCAGCTCAACAACTGGAAAAGGTCGGAATGACTTGTTAAGTAGATGACAATGTCGTTGATACGTACTTTCAATAAATTTCACAAGATGCCTTTCAGTAGGAGGGGCAACAGTTACCCGTGTTTTTTGTTTGGCCTTTACCGCCAGGCACGAAGCAGCCTGAAAATGCTGGAATCCCGCAAGGGCTTTGAGCTGAAGATCCTGAAAGCGCTAGGCATAGAGCTCACAGTGCAGACACAGAACATGCTCTATCATCTAGGCGAAGAATGGCAGAAATTGGCCGCGTGGAAGCTTCCTCCTTCAAAAGGTAGTCGCAGTTCTAGTTTGTTTCCTTGGTTTCGCTTCACTATTCAAAACGCCTGGTTTCAAGCACCTACAAGATAAGAAATAGAGTAATACTGTTGAACTAAGGTTGGTTTAAGGAGCTCTTTTTGCCGTTCGCATAACCTAACGAATGGGAGCGATGAGCGGCAGTGTTCTTTGGATCTCTCTCCACTCCTGGAGTATTTAGGTGCTTCCACAAGCAATCCGATGTAGTCAGTCAATTCTAAACAGAGTTTTGAAGGTTCATCTGCCTCATCTGCGGTATTTCTTAGAAAACGTTGAAGCAGAGATCAAACAGCTACCAACCTCTGAGTACTTTTTTCGTCTGGTGAAATGTCAGAAAAGGGATGCTCTCCTGCAAAGCTTCTGCTCTGGGGGAAATCAGCTGGTCCAGCATTTCAGGTTGCTTATTATTGAATACCTAATCGGGCGTAGTAGCTGGAAGAGTTTTCTGAAGTTTTTGTTCAGCCTAACCTGTTTGCCCACTAGGCTAGTTTTAAGGATACTTTTACCCTCTCTGGTAAGTTTTCAGGTTGCCGCTTTTGTTGCAGGCAGCTAATAGCAGGAACTGCTCAAGAGTCAGTTCGCTGCTGTCCTCACTGAAACGTAAACTCCTCCTTTGGAAAAGCAAAAAACCTCTTCCTTTGGGTTTGACTTTAAGTGGGGAGAAGAGGGAAAGGAAAGCGATTGTCACTAAATGTCGTTCAATTGCAATTCTGGATCTTTGTAAGAGACAGATTCTCATTCCATTGTCTTGCACTGAAACAGGAGGAATTCAGTACCATCTTCTGACGCTCTTTTACAGAAACTGTGTTTTGTGGAAATGGGGAGGGGTAGACTATTGCTGCAGCTGCCATCCGAGTAGCTTCTCAGATCTGCTGTATCTCAGACCATACTCTGACAGCAAGATGGTTCTTCTTTTTCTTTAGAAAACAGCAGCCTGGAGTCAGTGATGCATTCAGAACTGCACTTGCGCACAGTGCCCTCAAAAGAGGAGGACGTTGCTGGCCCACCTGTTGCTTCTGTGCTGCAGGCATTTGCTGTCCTAGGAGAACTGCACACCAAGGTTAAAATTTTTGGTAAGATGGACCATGATAAACATAGCTGTAGTAGCCTGAGTAGATGTGAGTTCACACCTGTTTCAAGATGGATATCGAGATCCAGTTCTCTTCAGCAGTACGCTGGAAGACTTCTTTCTGTCTTGGCTTGTTTCCCACTGAGCATGAGGTGAATGCTCTGATTCTTATTACTAGGAAATTCTTTATCCTTTCCTGTCAATTTACTGTAATATACTGTTTTGATCTGTGGCTATGTGGTTTCTTGGTCTGATGATTAAAGAGTTTTTCCAGTTACAGCCTCCTCATCTACGTAGAGCGAGACTCTTGGTTTCAGGCAGCCTCTGGGCTTCAGCATTCTCAGGTGGTGATAAAATAAATCCGGAAGCGTGGCAGGTACTAGGACAGGATTTCATTCCTCTAGCTGTTTAAGTTGTTTTTCACTTTACATTAAATATGCTGCTCGGTTTTAGGCCTCCATATGTGTTTCACATGAGTAAAATGGTCTTTAGTGAAACCAAACCCAGGGTTTTACTTCATTAGCTGTTCCCTGATACAGGTAATCAAGGGAGTGTTTCTTCCACTTAATGTGAAGAATCTCTACATCCAAAATAGTCATGGTTGCCTGCCTGCCTGCCTCCTGCTATTTGAAAACATCCTTTTTTCCATTTCTCAGGCCAGTTGCTGCTGAAATACATCCTCAAGCCGCTGATCTTATACCCATCTCTTCAGCCACTCACAGAGGAACAGTCAGATGCATTCATCCTACGTTTTAAGTCCGAGGAGCCTAACTTGGATCATTCCTCTCCTGTGGAGGTTTTTGACAAGATCAAGCTTATTTTTGAAGTTCTCCACAAGTATCTGCTGAGTAGGTAGTTTCTCCCTTTTGGAATTAGGCTGAGATCAGTACTTTGTTTGGGTAACTGGAGCAGAAGCTTTCTAGAGTATCTGCTTGTGAAGTAGTACTGAATTACGTGCAAGGTCTAAGCAGCTTTTAACGTTACCTTGCTATGCTGTGCTCTTGGACAGCTTGGCACCTTGTCAAACTGGACCTAGCGGTGACCCAGCATTCCCAGAGCTGGGAAAACGAAGGAGGAAAGTATATTGGCTCAAAGGGGTCAAGGAATGAATTTTTTGGTAACTGTTTTATTTATGAAGCAGTTGCATTGAAGATCTTTGCATGCCACAGGTCTAAAAGGTGGAAGGCATGATGCAGTCCAGGGAGTTGCGTTGGTTAGGCTGGTCACATGCAGGATCTTCCATTGGCTGGAAACTGGCCTGGGCTTTGCTAGCATTTCCTGAAATAAGCACGCTGGGAAAGCGGGCTCAGTTTACACATAAATTCAGTTGTCTTTTGGTTGGGTGGGCAATTCCACAGGCCCAGCACATGGCCTGGCTCAGAATACCTTCATTATAAGATAATGTAATAGTTGATAGACACTAGTCTGCAAGATGGACTGAAGAAACTGGTGACTGGTCTGGTCCAGGAAGCAGGTGTATTAAAATTAATTTCTGTCCCCTTGAATTCAGATGTGCCTCTTGACCCGCCTGTGGAAGATAAAAAGGAGTGCAGAATTATACTCGCAGAACTGCTAGGTGATATGATATGGGAAGAGTTATCGGACTGCCTCATTCAGAACTGCCTGGTGAATTCAATCCCAACCAATAGCAGCAAACTAGAGCAGTATATAGAGGTAGGTCTCAACAATCTGTCAAATCCCTGTGGTGGAAATGCCAGCTGGTCAGCTGGAACAAAAAGCTGTGTTTGGCTAATCTAGGACGGTGTATTTCTCTCAGTTAAGTTGTGGCTTGTGTTTCCGGTCACGTAAAGCGTGCAAGGTCTCTGATCTGTGGAATTCAGGCCATATTTAACTAAGTCCTGGAGACGTTCAGGGCGTGCGATGTAAGGCACTCGTCTGAGCCTCTGTGAGAGGCTGGAGACAATGATGTGGCAGTGCTGCTTGCCCAGCTGGCTTCCTGAGGACTGATTGTTCTGTGTGTCTTCCTATCTGCTGATAACGATCACAGGGTTTTCTTGCATAAGCCTCCATTTTTTTGAAACTACATACATAAAATGGCTCGTGAAGAATGCCAGAAGCTCCTTTTCCTGGGGAGGGGGCTGTCTGAAACAGAAGCCAGTTGTAGGATAAACCTCCCCAGACCCTTTGCCCCACGTAGTCCAGTGTAATGAAATTTGATCATCTTGCTCCTCTGGTTCTTTAATGAGGTTGCCAGCATATTCCGAGGGGACAAACCTGCAGTTCAAACACCATATTACTGTACAGTCACAGCCCCCAGCTGAGCCAGCTTTTTCCAAATGATTGCTGAAAAGCTGTTGGATGGTTAGTGCCCTCTAAAAGCTAGTTTCACCCTTTGCTTTCAGCCAAGTGGAAGAGTTTATACCCAACTTTAATTTTCTTCTTTGATTTAGGAAGCTTTTGTAATGTACAGTATGTGTCTACTCTTCTCAGGTGATTAAGTCCACAGAGGAATTTGAAAAAGCCTTGAAGAATATGCAGTTCTTGAAAGGAGACACGACCGATTTACTGAAATACGCCCGTAATGTCAATTCCCACTTTGCTAACAAGAAGTGCCAGGATGTGATCGTGGCAGCCAGAAACCTGATGACCTCAGAAATACACAATACTGTAAAGGTGACTGTTGATGGAATACACTGGGTTTGCATGTGGAAAAATAGCTTAGCTGTTAAAGCAGGCTTGTCTAGAACAGCCAAATCCTTATTTTGTGGAGCACCGAGTACTCTTGATTATTTGGGGATCTTGGCAAACAACAGTTTCAAAACCTTTTTTAATAGTGCTCAAGAGGGTTATTTCACCGACAAGATGTTTCTTCAGATACCTGACGTTTGTTTGCGTAGACTTTTCTGAGTAGTGTCATAAGCATAAGAAAAGTTAGAGAATTACTTACAGAGTTGCTTCTAGGCATGCAACACTATCTGGACTGTTTCATGGTCTGCTGTGTCGTTCATAAGGCAGGAGACTTCCAGCAGTCTTAGGGGACTTCTGCAGTCTTGTGTTTATCTTGAGTTTTAAAGCTCTGTCATCCAGAGTTTTGTGGTCTTGCGCAGCCTCCTTTCTGTGGGCTCTAAATTATACTATGCCTCTCTTGTTTTCCCTTAGATCACACCTGATTCCTCTGTAGCCCTACCAAAGCTTCCTGATCCTGCAGCAGGAGATGACTTAAAAGTGCAAAAAACTTCTAAACTTCTGCCTAACGACATGGTGAATTTGGAGAATGAGACTAGACTGAGCCAGTACACGTTTTCTCTGCCCACATGCCGCATCAGTTCGTCAGTGGAGAAACTGATGGAGCTGGCTTATCAGACGCTGTTGGAGGCTACAACCAGCACAGATCAGTGGTAGGAATTATATATCAGCAGGTAACTCTTGGGTGTCAGATACTTATTGCCTCCGGCAACACCAAGCATCCTTTAATCTATTAAAAGAACTTTAAAAGAACAGAAGATGCTTAAAAATTGGAATCAGTCATTGAAGTTACTCTCTTTTGGCTGGAGGATGCAGCCCTGGGTTCGTGCAGTAGACTGGTACAGCAGGAACAGCTGCGGACCATGCTCCCTGCAATACTCAGGTTAAGCAGCCTTCTGGACTTAGGCTTTCAGGGAACATTCAGGTACCCTTTATTGTATTTTAGCTATTACAGCAGTGAAAACACGGTAAACTCCCTAGTGTGCACAACGTAGTTCATGGCTTCAGTCTTTTAGCTGGGAGAAACGCTACTGCAGCGTTCATTTCAATGTTTTATCGTACGTTAACTGTCAGTTCCTTAGAAAAACCAAAACAATCTCTTTTTTCAAAGCAAATTACAAGTAACGGCACCCATTCTGAGAGGAGTTCTTGCTTGCTCTGTGCTGGGTGAAAGCAAGGAACTCCAGCTCTGCATCTGGCAGGGCTCTTCAGAGAAAACAATTACAAGTTTTGAGGAACCACACAGAGTCTGCTTTAAAAACCGGAGACCACAACACTGAGGAAGGAGAGTTGCCTAGGTACTGAACGCCTTTCAGTGTACCGTGGCAGAGAGAGGGCTATTTACGCACACCTGGTGGGGAAGGGACACTGTCCTCTTTGTTCCTGGGGTTTCACATATCTCCCTTCTGACATGCAGTCTGAAGTTTGTCTTTTCCACACTGAACTTACAGGGTCATCACAGCCTTTGTGAATTTTCCAGAATGTTGCCTGTGTTGACATTGCTGTAATTGATCCTGACAATCTACTCTTCATGTCAGTACTTCACTGCTCATAAAACCTTGGTTTGGAGAAGGCTAAAGGTCACTTAGGAAAAAGACATTAATTCCACTGACAAGCTAACGTGAACCTTATTTTCCTTGTAGCTGTATACAGCTCTTCTACTCTGTACGGAATATATTCCAGCTCTTCTATGACGTAGTGCCAACATACCACAAGTAAGTGTGTGTGTCTGTGTGTATTACCTAGGGCCTGTTTTGGAGACAATGCTGTTGGAACAGCCCCACTTGCCCCCAGTTTGTCCACCACAGCCAGACATTACCAAAGGCTTCTGCCAGCGGCAGCAAGTCAGTACTCTTTATCTATTATTAAATCGTACCTGCTGCAAAATAGGTGCTTGGCCAAGGAGACAGTTGCAGTTCTTCTAACAATCATGTTTGAATCCAGCCACGTAACTTTGACCACAGGTGTGATGCCGAGATTTTTCCTTGTGTTTTTCCTGTAAAAAAGAACAGCGATGAAGACGGAAAGTATAGAGTTCTGTCAGAGAACACTGGGGTATTACTGAAGAGGACTCCTCTCTCTTTTCCTCACCATAACTTTTATCTATTTTTGTGTATGTGTGTGTATATACACACGTATACGTATATACATATAGGGAGATATTTTATAGTAAAGTATCTTCCTGTTTGAAAGTCCACTGCTAGAAACAATGTGAATATAACACATGGTTCGAACACTGAAGTGCCATTTCGCTAGCCATGAAACTCCTTTCCTGTAAGTCCTTGTGTGGATGTGACAGNATTCAGTTGTTTGTAAAATGTCGGGGGTTTTTTCAAGTGATGGATAGACTAGTTCCTCAAGATTGCAGGGCAGAAGGAGACAGACCATGAGTTTCTCTAGGGTAGGCATGACAATTTTTTAACAGAGCCACGTCTAAAGAAATACATTTCTTCCTTTTGTCTTCCCCCTTCCTGGGACAGGGAGAACCTTCAGAAATTACCCCAGCTGGCAGCCCTTCACCACAACAACTGCATGTATATTGCTCACCACTTGCTCACCCTGGGACACCAGTTCCGATACCGCCTGACTAACATCCTGTGTGACGGAGCAGCTACTTTTGTAGATCTGGTACCCGGTTTTAGGAGACTTGGTAATTTTACCTTTCACTGTTAAATATATTGATGGATGACATGGTAATTAATCCTGGCATTTGTTGCTGAATGATTTAACGTAAGTGTGACTACTGACTCGAGCAGTGGATTGTTATTTAAGTTTTGGACAATCCTCAAGGGCATTTTCTAGATTGGGAAATCTGGCAGAGCGTTATGACTGTAAGCAAGATGGCCATTTAGGGCTTGACTCTCTGAAGCCCAACTCTTCTTGCCCAGCACGTAGTTCCAAGAAGAGTTCATTATCCAGCGAGATATTGTGGCACTCGCATATTTTGGGATCTGCTGCTCAGTCCTTTGATATTTTCTTTAGCTTATTCTATAGAAACAAGTTCTGAGCTAAGTTTCTATGAGCCTAATAGGAGCCTGTCATCCATAGTTAATTCTGCTACTCAGCTCTTTGTCAGAAGTGTTGTAGCAATGCAGGCTGCGCGAGAGCTTACCGAATATGTGACTGGGCCTGGTTAAACTTGCTCTATGAGGCTGTTTAGAGACTGGAAATTCCTATAAAGATAAAACATTATAGCAGGGTCATTATTCAGCACTTAGAGTCTCTAAATCGGCAGAGCAAATTTAGTAATTGCTTAATTGCTTCTCTCCGTTTGTTTTTACTCTAAAGGGATGGAGTGTTTTCTGGCCCAGATGCGAGTGCAGAAAGGAGAAATCCTGGAGAGGCTGTCAAGTGCCAGAAATTTTTCTAATATGGATGATGAGGAAAATTACTGTGCAGCAAACAAAGCAATAAGGCAGGTAAGCAAAGCAATCAAAGCCAAATATCCCATTGTCTACAGATGTTGTCCTCGGGAAGGTACAGTATGGAATCTGAGTCCTGAGAACTGCGCAGTGTTTCAGCAGAGTAGAACTTTTCAAAACCACAATTTTCTGGCATAATTTTTTTTCCCCGGGCTGTGTCTTTTTGTAAAATTGAAGCATGCTGAGTTCATTTCCTCTTGCTCCAAGGTGAAATGAAAAGCTTCTCAGTCCTGAACTGTTGTTTATAGTACATTTCTAATGTTTTTAATTTCTCAAGAAAAAGATCTGTCACGCTTTTGATGAGCCTTAACACAAACTGAAAACGGTGCGTTTTTTCCCCAAGAATGGCAGCTCTGTGCAACAGCAGGATACGTCGTTGCCTTTTGCTTCTTTCAAACTGGTTTCTGACCATATGCAGTCACCTTGTCTTTTGGAGCCTCTCTTAATGTTCTTTTTGGTAACGTGCAGATAACACATAGCTGTTGTCTTCCAGGTATTGCATCAGTTGAAAAGACTGGGAAAAGTCTGGCAAGATGTCCTTCCAGTGAACGTATACTGCAAGGCTATGGGGACTTTACTGAACACAGCGCTCTCAGAGATTGTCACTAGGATTGCCGCCCTAGAGGTAACCGCATGAGATGGACATGCCAGGCATAGGCTGGTGTGAACAGCTACAATTTGTGACCTCTAGAAGCCCTTTCCAAGGTCAGGTTTCAGGGGAACAGTTATCCTTCACAGAAATTATAACTGTGTTCCTGTTTATAAGAAATGTTCAAGACGCCACTAACTCGCATCCAAGTAAGACCATATGCACTCTTACAGTGATTCCATGACTCTGTAGTCAAGGGGGAAGTCGGGGATGTGGCCGTGATTTCGTCTTAATTTGGATTTAGGTGTGTCACTCCTATGAGAAGCATTTCTATCAGTCGATCCCTTTTTCTTTGTCGAGGGCACAGGAGTTAACTGTTGTCTCAGGCTCCATCTACTCTGATACATTTTCAGTCTGTGCATCTCTAAGGGACCTCTCCATCCTATCTAGGCACCAGATGCCAAAATACCTGCGGCATTTCAAACTGAAATTCTTGTCTGTTTAAATCTCCATTTGAGTCCCAGTACTGTGTTTAAGTGATTGTCAGGTTACCTTGCGTCAAGTACAACCATCCTATTACATTTCTTAATTAAAATATGTTTTCATAGCAAGTGATAGAAATATGTTAGTGCATCTGTTCTAGTTGTAGTCTACAACCAAAGAGCCTTCCCACTGTGCATTAGGCCAGTAAGTCCTCTTTTGCCATAACAGCTAGTTTACAGGACACTTGTTGAGGCTGTGCCTGCCAAAAAGCTTGGATTTCATCATTGCGCTGGCAGCGCCTGAGCAATTTCCTTGTAAACTGTTCACACCTTCATCATAACACCTCTGCTTCACGGTGAAATGCTTGCTCTTGCACTAAGATACGCTGTTTAGAAGCACAGCCATTGTTCTGAGGCGAGCGCTGAGAACTTGCTAAACAGCTATTCATGAGATGAGTTATTTTGGCTTGAGAATGTTAAACGTGACCTAAACCACTGCTTTCATCTTCACACACACAGCCACCTTTTCTCATTTCACTTACTGCGTGGCACTCCAAAAACATACCTAACTGCTCCCCTGTTAACATCTGTTCAATTCTAGGATATCTCTGCAGAAGATGCAGATAGGTTGTACTCCCTCTGTAGGACCATGGTGGAGGAAGGACCCCAAGTTTTCACCCCACTACCTGAAGAAGACAAAAATAAGAAATACCAAGAGGAAGTTCCCATCTACGTGCAGAAATGGATGACGTTCAAAGAGCTGATGATCATCTTACAAGCCAACCTCCAAGAAATAGTAGATCAGTAGGTGTCTTCCTTTCTTCCTTTAAGCTTAGTGCCTCACCCCAGTAACAGGGAGGTGGGAAGTGGTCTGATATCAGCAGAGCGCTGCGCTCAGGGGACTCCGTTCAGATGAAAGGCAGTCACTGTTAATAGGGATGACAGAGCTGCTCCTGGAGCTGTTTCTTGGCTCTGTGTTTATAGTCCATTTCAAGCTTGCTCGTATATTCCCCTGCCTCCTGCAAAGGAAAAGGCAACAGTAAAAAAAAAAAAACAAAACAACAAAACCCACCAAATGCCACGGGAGAGCCAACCACAGAGTGATTGTGCGGCCCCATGGCTTCTCTAAGTTCAGAAGTATTTCACGGTAAGCACCCTGGCATTTTGTCTGCTGCTTTTGGTGTTAGCTGTGCCTTGCTGCTGCGATCGTTCCACATGATTGGCCTCTGCTTTTTAGATGCCATTTCTTGCTTCTTTTAACTTGCAAAGGGATGCATCTGAATTATACATGAGGATTTGCATCATTACTTCTATGACTTCAGTTGGCACGAGTTGTCAGAAGCTACACGTTCCCTGTTCACAGCTGCCTCACACATACGTCTCAATGGCAAAGAAAACGTACTGTCCTCAGCAGGGTAGACACAAATGGTACCAGCAACGGAGAAAGCACAAAGGGAAAGCAGTTCCTTTTCTGTGCCCTACGCACTGCTGCTGTTGGAACCATGTTAGGCACCAAAGGCTCCCAACTCTAATTCCACGTGGGCATAAACCACTGTGGGCTTTTTTCCTGTTGTTTGGGAGGTGAATGGGAGTTTTGGAGACAGGCTTAATTCAGAGAAGGAAAAGGTACAGTTTGTAATGAATGCAAAAGTCGCCTCACTACCTGTTGCTTTATATACCTAGCTAAGCAATTCTCGACTGAAGTTGCATACAGCTAATAGGCTGCTAACTGGATTTGTTTTGCCTTCAGACTACCACTGTAACGAGTACTCTGAAGGCTAGTTTTAACATGACATTTCTGCGCACTTTGGTTAAAGAAAGATCTTTCTCTCCAACGTAGGTGGGCAGATGGGAAGGGGCCTCTTGCGGCTGAATTCTCCGCAGCTGAAGTGAAGAGTCTGATCCGAGCCTTGTTCCAGAACACAGAAAGGAGAGCAGCAGCACTGGCCAAAATTAAGTAACTGTGTCTACTTCTACATGTTGCGTCTTGTGATAAAGCAAGAGCAAACTGAGTCTTTCAAATATTTTTTTGATTTGACCCTTCTTATCTGTACTGGTACAAAAAGGCTTAGCATTAGGTAAGTGCTTCCAGGAGGCTTGACTGAATGAGAAGAAACATATTGTAGCTCAATGTTTGTAGGGCAAAGAGGATGGCTCTGTGAGTCTGGGACCAGAAAAATCAAAGGCGGGTAACACATGGACACTAAATCCTTATGCTCCATCTGCCAGGCAGACAGAGTTTGGGCTTGAAAATGCAGTCTCCTGCCATGCTCCCCAGAGGTGTTCTGCCCAGATCCAAGTTTTCCGTGATGTGCAGTCCTGGTGAATAAGAGATGCTTTTTGTGATGGTTGCTAATTTCCATTCTCTAGGATTTCATCTTCTTGTTAAGCCCAGCATAAGGAAATAAATCAGAACTTGTATCCAATATCTCTTTGTGAGAAGAGGCACTGCTGGCAGACGGGCCTGTCATGCAAGGCTCTGTATAATGTCAACTCAAGCTTGCTTGCTTAAGGGTCGTGTAGAGGGATTTTTATTTCTCAGTAGTGAATCTTATCTATGCAGTTTTACATCAGGGGGCACGTAGCCCCTTTGTGTCTTACCTCTTCTGTCCCTGCAATTTACAGATTAAACCCACAGGTTGTGGTAGCTTTTGATATCCTTCTAAGAATGCTCAAGTGCCAAACTTTGCTCTTTCCCACCTCAGGTCTCCCTGAAGAGCAGACCTCAAGAGTGAAAAGTTGGTGGGGTAGCAGGGGAGAGGGGATCCTCTTCTGAGTGAACTGTTTATCAAGTCACAGGTGGCAAAATTTGTTATGGCTTTATTTCTCGTGGAAAATATCTTAAAACCAACTTAGAATTTTTCAACCTCACTTTACCAGCTCAGCTCCTCCCTTTACCTTTTTTGGTGTGTGTGAACTAGGTAGGTCTGGCATCTGTTGTCTTTCTGGTAGTACATTTTCTGTCCTTTCAGAATAATGAGAGAAATGTAACTGAATATAAAAAAGGGAATGAAGTGTGCACTCATAGCATTATTATTTAAGTTACAAAAGGCTATGCTTGAGACTTTCAGAAACGTACGTTTCTTTTAACTGAAAAACTCCCCAAGAGCATTCATTAAAAGCATAGCCCAGAGGCCAAGAGGTGGCAGTTGGCTGCACGCATGGACCAAAGTATTTCCCACCACGTAGTGCTTACAACCTGCTTACAACAGTTGCAGTCACAGGGCTTAATGTTTTAATCCGTTATCTACTGCTGTATCCTTTTTGTATGCACTTTTGTCTGACTTCTGTTCACATTTCCAAGCATTTGTGCAGGGCCTGAATCGCAGCTGGCTTTCACGTTGCACCTAAGTCATTGCAGGCCTGAGCGGCTGTTCTGCCTGCTGGGTCAGCTGAGCAGAGCCATGGCAGGGGTGAGGAGCCCCTCCTGCTTCTGGCTTTAACTGGCCTAGGGAGTGGGCAAATGCAGTCAAATGGCAGTTAGACTGAGTCCAGCACGTGGGAGTGCAGCAAGGAAGGGAGATATTGAAGCAAAATCTGACTGCTACTTAAAACTAGCTTTGTTCTTTTCTTCCCCTCCAAGTGATTTAACTGAAGCCTGAGAGTGATCCCGTAACACTTGCATCTCATGGGATCTCCTGCCCCTCTACACATAGCAAGCCGAAAAAACGCAGATTTTGAAAAACACCACTTCTCCCATGTGGCTTGTTCACAGAAAAGTAATTTGCTATTTTCTTTAATAAACTATTTATACTGAGCACGTTTTCTAGTGTTGGCTGGGGATTCTGTTGGGGTTATAGTAACACAGTATGAATTAGTCCAGGACTGTTCTCCACTCACTACATGGAAAGGGCCAAGCCTTGCTCTGGGAAGTTTCTCCTTGCCTTATTTCTCGTAGATCTAGTCCGAAAAAAAGAATCAGTACCATAAAAGAGGCTGTCCCAGAGGTTCATGCGTCAAGGGTGAGCGTAGGGTAGTGAAGGAAACAGCATGGGGATTTGTCTATGGAACATGCATGGCAGTAGGTCAGGCTGCACTGTACTTGCTCCAGCTTACCTCAGTGATGTGATAAATCCATGGCAGAAGCTGAGCCACATTGGTATAAACCCCAGTGTGGCTGGGTTCTGCACAGCCCTGGCCCCAGCTCACAATGCCTACTAAGCGCCATGCAAACTGATCCTGGCAAACCAGGGGGCCCCTGCTGTCACCCTGCAAGGCAGAGCAAGGACTAATGAAGCAGCTCTGCCCCACTAGCAGCTGGGACGCACATCAGGCTCCCACGCGGCTTTGTGCCATCGGCCATACAAGAAGCTGAAACGCGGGTACAAGAAGTAGCGTGTGCCTCCCTGCAAGGTTTCTGTGTTCCTTCTATAAAGACGGCTAAACCTCAGCCCGACATCAATGCACTGGGGCACCGCGGGCTCCACACTGCAGTGCACGATGCAGTGGGCACAGCACTACCCTACACAGACTGTGTACTGCAAGCTACTGCCACAAAACCCGCCACTTAATGGAGCATAACTGGGACGTACAGCATATCAGTCCTCTCCACACCTGCACACCGAGCACGCACCACTTGCTCCCTCCTCTTACCTGGCATGCATCTATTTCCCACACAGGTAGCCGGCACACAGCATCCCGGCAGTGAGGTCGCCAGCGTACATGCACGAGCCATTGCACCTCTTGGTACCAATTAAGGGAACGAGTGCTTCCTTCAGTGTCTCAGTAACCTGTGCTGGGGAGGGAGAAAGAGAAGCCAAGAGGGAAAGAAGATATGCAGGGAGCAGGAGGGGAGGAGCACGGCACTAGCAGGAGAAGTCAGAAGATAGGCTAGATGGGATTACTTTACGGGATTAAATACGGCCAGGCCCACAGGAGCTGGGGATGTGGGTTGCAGAGCTGCTGGAGCAGGGGTGGGATGAAGGCAGGCGGGGGCGTTTGCTAGATCACATGCAGCATGGAAGAGGCTGTACAGGGCTAGTGGGGAGCAAGGGGAAAGCCTCCAGGCAGCGCTGAGCAGCAGGGACGAGATGGGAGCTTACCTTGGTCTGGGCTGGTATAGCCCCAGCCGGAGACCCAACACTGCATGCCCTGGAAGAGGTCCTGGTGGGAGAGTGGCAGACACAGCACAGATGGCAGCTGCTAAGAAGGTGACAGGGGTAAGTGCTAGGCCAGCGGGGACAGCTTTGTGCTGTGCTCAGCACAAGCAGCCAGGGAAGGGCTGCAGAGCCACTCAGCTTGGCACACTGAAGTGAAAGGCTCTTGGGGCCAGGTGCTCTGGAGACTTCAGCTGCCACAGCCACCTTCCCAGTCATTCACAACTCTGGCAGAGTTCAAAACACCGTGCTGCTGTGCATGCTGCCTCTCAGGCGCCAGGCTGGATATCCTTCAAAAGCTGCTCTGAAATGGCAGGTTAAATCTCTCAAATTGTGGGATAAGACAGACAACTCCACAGGTGAGAGAAGGACACAACAGCATCTTACCTGAGAAACTCAGGGGGACTTAGAGCTTCATCAGAGCAACGTCATAGTCGAGACTATTGTCGTTATAAAGCGGGTGGTGAATTATTTTCTTTACTGATACCCCAGTCTCCTGCCTGATTGAGCCACGGGTGATTATGCCTGCAAAAAACACAGAGGCAGAGGCTTAAAGCCACCTGTAACTGAGCAGAAATACAGCACGCCTTTTACCATAGGGTGACAAGCACCGAGGCCTGGGGTAAGAGCAGATAACAGCACCTCCGAGGCTAGGCATGAGAGAGCCCAGAGGTACCCAGAGGTACCACACGCAGTGAGCCGCTGTGACGATCCATTCACGCGCCAGCATGGAGCCTCTGCAGAGATGCTGGGAGCCATGGTACACGCTGACCTGCCAGGGCCAGCGCCCTGGGGGCACGTCTGTGCCCCCGACCACCTGCGCAGTGCCAGGGAGCAGCCCACACTCTGCAAGGCAGCCGGGCAGCACGTGTTAGGTGAAGCCCCAGGTGCCAGACCCTCACGCTGGCGGGTGAAGGAAGCGGGTGGAGTGGGAATGAAGAAACTGCTAGATCCAGGTGGAGATTTGGGGGACACAGGAGAGGAGAGAGGCGCTCACCTGAGCATTTCAGAGCCACAATCCGACCTGATTCACAGCTGTTCCTGCACAGGAATAAGCCTCTGGTCAGAATACACATGAAGCAAAATCCCTGGGGCACTAGGGAGCTCCAGGGCAGCAGCAGCAGTCCCCAAAGGGACTGCTTACTGCACAAAGCCAGGACAGTTTTCCATGTTCTTAAGGCCCACCAGCAAACTGCTTCCCCCAGACCTGTCCTTACCTGACCTGCCACATGTCTTCCAGGCTGCCTTCCCGGTGGGGTCTCACCTGAACAAACTCCTGTGTGTCGTTCCCCTTGATGTCCGTCATGTTCACTTCTTCCTGATGGGTCATTCTGCAGAATCAACAGTAAATGTCCCAGGAAGGGCTGGCGATTAGGAATTTAATCCTGCCACGGGAACAACAGTCCACAGACCTGCTGCTCTGGCAGCCGGGAATGAACCTCTTTGGCAGGAAGGATCTTCTGCAGCTCTTCTCACAGCTCCTCATGCCAGCCCGAGGCCCACTTTCCACCCTGCATTCACCAAGGAGCTGTGCAATCTGCTGCCCTCACAAACCGCCCACCCTTCAAGCACCCACTTTTCCCAAGATCATCCCCCTTGGAAAAAGGCGAGTAGGAGTCAAAGTGGCTGCCTCTGCCATGCCCACCTGAATTACCTGAGCTGCCAGCAGAGGAGGGAGCCCAGGGAGAGACTCCAGTGCTCGTGGCATGCCAGGAGCCCACCAGGATGGCCTTCCACCTGTGCTTCCAGCAAGGAGTTTGCCACGTTTATTCTGAAAGACGCTAAAGCCATTCCATTAAAGACAACCTGCGAGTTCCCTTCCTTGCAGTGTTACGCGTAGGGCCGGCACAGTGAAGGGTCATGCAAATCTAAAAAGAAAACAACCCAAAAACCAAAAAACAAAACAAAAAAAAACCCAAACACACCAAAAAAGAGAAAAAGCTACTTGAAGCAATTAGGAACTGTACATAAACCTATTCACATATTCTCAGTGCCTATGTGGCAGCTCTGCTGAGTTATTAAATGCAAAGGAGTCTAGCAAGGGTTGCCTTTGCTGCAGGATCACTCCATGTAATTAAGCCGTAATGCTGGGGAATGAACAGGGCTTAAAAGCAAAGCGAAACAACTGCAAAATGCAGCTCAAAGAAGCTAATGGATCAGCAAGAGATATTTATTATTCAAGAGCATCTTTTCTGTTCTTGCTGGGCTTGACAACCAGTCCTGCACACTGCTCCCCACTCCCCAGATGCTGGGGCAGCAAGGAAATATGTAAACCTCTACTGGGAGCCCCACAGACCCCGGGTTCTTCCTCTTCACCGTCACCGCAAGCTGGGATCACATCTGGCTCCTGCAGCAGGGTGAAGCCCTGGTCTGGCTGAGGCTTCTTCAGGTGTTTCGCTTCAGGAAATAGAGAAGGGGGTGGACATGGACTCACACAGCCTGGCCAGTACCCAAGGATGCACAATATTGGGGACGATCCTGCACTGCCCACTGGAAGAGGTGGTGAGCCTCTCAATGGGCACAGCTGCAGCTTGCTGCTGGGACCACAGCAACAAGCAGCAGGGCCCTCACCAGCCACATCCCCCCATCCCGTGCCGCAGCTCACCGACCAAGGAGCTCCCATCACCACCACCTCTGCCGCCGGCGCCCCGAAATCGCTCGCCCATTGGCAGCTGGGCTCTGCCTGCAGCGGCAGGGCTGTCCCTGAGCAGACGCTAACCTAGGAGCCATGCCCCAGCTGCTGTCCCTGCCAGCAGCCCGCTGACCCCGAGCAGCGGGAACAGCCTCCTGACAGTGCAGAGTTTTGAGAGATGCATTGGCAGAATCTGTAAGGAACAGAGAGGAAGAGAGTATTAACGTGGTCTTGTTTTTGTCTCTCACAGCACTATCAACCCCCTGGTGAAGCCCCTGGGTCATTATACACCTGTTTCTAGGACCCACCTGATCCTTTCCCCCCAATGCCAGGAGGAGGTGCGCTAAGGCCATGGATTCTGCAGGAGGTCAAGACTCGGAGGGCCCCCCTGTTCCCAAAGCCCAGAAATAGCTCGCCCACTGTGTTCCAGGGAGGCCTGTGTCCTCCTTGCTTCCCTCCTCAGTTCTGCTGTTAGGGTCTTGTGGCTTTGCACGGCATCCTCAACATGAGGCAGGTTGTCGGGAAACTGCTCATCTAAGGCTGGACTCCAGGGAAAGGAGTGGAATCCCGGGGAGCAGATCAGCAACAAAGGCCAGGTCTCATGGAAGGGGACACGCTTCAAGCGATGACACCACTGCCCAGGTCGGCTGCTGCAGCAAGAGGGGGCAAGGTGAGGAAGCACTTCTCACCATGATAGCAAGGAGTGGGGCAGCTGCTAGTCTGGGCTGATGCCGAGCCACAGAAGCCAAGCACACGGGTCTCCTGTGAACCAGCTCGGGTTTCCCTCCGCATGCTCCCGGCACGATGCCGTGCACGTGCACTGCACAGCGCCTGCTGCCACACTGAAGGGACTCCTTGTTTCGGGCCCCGTCTCCTCCTGACAGATCCCTTGCTCAGCAGCCCCCCTCCTGCCCCCCTGCTCCCAGAGGCACACTGCTCAGGTGTGGGAGCCCCAGGGTGCCCTGCAGGGCGAGATCAGCAGCTGTTGAGTTGCCTCAGCTCTCAAACCCATCTTCCTCCTGCTGCTCTCCCCTCCTGTTACTTTGCTTAGCTGCTGTATAAGAAACCCTAAGTGCTGCTGAGGAGCAGCAGCGGTCCCTGGGCTGCTGCTGCCGGCGGAGGGCTCCAAGGCACAGACAGCCCTTGGCACAGGCAGCAGGAAAGCTGCCGACCAACTGCTCCACGTTAGCAGTTACGTTCAGAGGGGCAAGACCTTGGGGAACAAAATGTCCTAAGCTGGGAAAAGATCACAAAAGGCAACCTGCAGCTGCTTTTTATCACCCTCACATCTCAAGCCAAGTGCCTGCCAGCTCTGATGCGTAAAGGATGACTTTCCTGCCCACAATCTGCATTAGGGATGTGCTGGTGAGGGCTGGTGGGCCCCCATCATTCAGCGAGGCCCTCCCCACCCCATGTGCAGGGACACCTCCAAGGAAACAGCCCCACCTCCCTGGGTGCTGGGTTTTCCCTGTGATCTTCTGGCCATAGCACACAAAGAGCAATAAAGGTCAAACAGCAGCTCTCAGTTCAGCTTCTGATTTTCCACGTCAGTTCTTGTTGCTGAAAGATGCCTGGCTGGTGCCCTGTGGAAAGGGAAGACTTTCTAACCCATGGCTTGGGTCCCGGCTGTCCCATGTCAGGGCATGAGACACCTTTCCTACCAATGCAGAGCTCTTGTGGCAGAAGTGGAACAGAAATCGCTTGTGCTGCTGCACCCATTCTTGTTCCTCTGACCCAGCAGATGCTCCACCGCAGTCGTCACACCCAAGGCTGGTAAGTGCTGCCAGAACCCAGCTGGCACGCTGCGCTGGACAGGGAATTGGGCA
>VZTV01006130.1:567-11119 GCA_013400875.1 Anhinga rufa | reverse complement strand
AAAAATCACACTTTATGGTTCTTGATTCCTGGCGGTTGGTTATGCCAGTGCTGTCAGTCTGCCAGATGCAATCTGAAAGTGTCTGTGTAGGGCATGCAGGGCTTTCAGGTCCTATGCTCTTTTCTGGGGGGCAGCTCTAACCCTCATGTAATCAGAGATAAGTGACTTAGTTAAAAATGAATGGGACAGCTGGCTAAATGCTCAACCAAACAAAATGATCAAAGGGACAGTGCCAGATGTTTTCCATCAACTCTACATATGGAGGTACCAGGGAGAGCAGCAGGAGCACCAAACTAAAAAGAAACCAGAGAAGCCAACTCTAGTTTCAACCATAACATGAGGAACTAGCTATAAATACTACATTCCTCAGTGAAGCTCCCAGAGGACATTCTGTAGGTATTTCTAAAACCTACAGGAAAAGCGTGTCTACTATTGTCTGACTTATTTATATGCATCCTCTCAGTAAATATCTTATTAAGAATCATCATTCTTAGCATCTATAAAAAATATACTTTAAAAATAATATTTTAGAAAGCTGCTAGAAATTACAAAAATTGTTTTTTTCCACAAAATATATTTTTTGCCCAACCTGTGCCAAAACAGTCTTTTCCTAGACTGCTGTTTGTGAGCATTCTTTTTACCACTTTTAGTACATGTTAAAAGTTTAATTTCAGAGGTTTTGAGTCCAAGATACTGCAAGAGGCCCAAGTCAGGTCAAGATTTACTGTGGAAAAGGAGCCAGCTTTTTATTTTTGTCTTCTGGGGAAGTTTATGGTAGAGTGAGATAAACATCCAAAATATTTAAGGTTGTTTATCCTGCATCACTTAGAAGACATTCTTGACATCATTTGTATACAACTGAGCAGGGGAGCTGCTCAATCAGTGCTGACAGAAATTAAACCCAAATCACCCAGCCTCAGGGCATACAGACCTTACTTCAGTGTGACAAAATCTGCTTCTGTTGGGATAAAACCCGAACTGCTCATAGAGCTCCTCTTGTCACAAGGCAAATTTTGGTGCAAAAAGGCTCCTCCCCCAGTACTATTCCCTCCAGGGTCACAGCCATTATTTCAGGACACTTCACCTCACTCTGTCATATCTCTGTAGTATCTTGGGCCTTGCAAGGGTGGATGAATATTGCAAAAGAATCTGGTGCCATGCTTGTCCAATAGTCTTTACTATTGGCCCTGAATCTGCACATCTTAGACTTGGACAGCAGGGATCCTGGAAGCTACCAGCAGATAACTCAAGGCAACATAGAATCTTCAGAAATTTTTCCTGTTCCTTTTGACTCTACAGTTTAGTGATACCTGCCTGAAAGTTACTCCCTGACAGTAGGAGGCAGGAGACATAGATTGGAAAGGCATTTCCCTGAAACAATTGGAAGTGCAGACTTGCTTGCTGACTAGCGGAGAAGCTAAGAAGAGTTCTTGGCTGCGTCGTTCAGTGGTGCTGAAATGCACTTTGTCCTTTACCTATGTAGCAAGCTTTGGTAGAATATATGCTGCTTTTTGCATGAGTGTTGATTATAATGATGTTTATTCCATGTATAAAAAGCTTGATGTGCCCTTTAAAAGCTGCTCTAAACCCATTCTGCAGGAACAAAGCCTGTGAACGTGCCTTTTCTTTCCTCTGATTCTTATCTCATGCACATATAAGCGTAAATCACTCATTGCAGTGGAAATATCTGTGATTTGCAGTGCAGGATGAGTTGTTTGCTGGTAGATAGGCTAGTAACAAATGGTCTGAGGAACTCACTAACTCTCATACTTGAGTCAAGGAAAGCTTGAGCATGACTCACTTAGGAATGCTTTGTACTCCCCTAATTGCATAATTACCTTAGAAAGCTCACTGGCCATTTGGCATAGAGGTCATGCCTGTTTCCTCTGAGCACAGGAATAACTCCTCCTAGCTTTGCCTAGCAGGATAAAAAGATGTGAGGAAGACATATGGCCGTGGCCCCACTTTTCCTCCATATAACCCAGGAGCAGTATTTGTGCACTACAAAGCCCCTCATTCTCTGAAGTGAGCATGGAAAAGCTGACCATTATGTAACAAATTAGTGCATTCACCTTTGCACTGAGACAGTATCTGTATTGGAAGAGATAATGTGATATTCTGAGGTGTTTGTTACTGGTACTTGTGACATCTGAGTTCTAATAAATGGGATTAAAAAAACCTGAGGGGGGTGCCACAAACACAGGAATCTTCCCCATTTATAAGCCATAGAGTTAGTCCGACTGCCAAACAAAGGAAACAGAAATCTCTATAACACCTTGCTCTCAAAAGCAATATGTAAAAAAAGATAGGAATAATATAAATGTTATCAACAATTTCAATCATGCAAAGCAGATCACAGGCAAAGTGAAGGGACCTGAATGTCCCATGAGAAAATGAAAAATGAACTTGCTAGTTGCATTAATGGAATTAAAGAAAGATTTGGCTGGAGAATTCTGGACCTCTAGCAAACTCAACAGTACATTTTTCAGAGCTCACCCATGTGTAGAAGTGGTAAAGTAAATAAGTCTGCAAGATGGAACAAAAGGAGAATGATAGAAGTGAATGATATAGATAGCTGAGGAGGAGATATTTAAGTATATCTCTCTTTAGTCCTCCTGATGCTCTCTTGTTCTGGGGAATGGTTGGAATTTGTGGTCCCTCTTCTTAACCTTTTTATTAATGTCCTCCAACAGTAAATTTGGAAGCTAGAATTCTCCTTTGAAGATTGGTGACGGCATCACTATGTAGTCAAACTTTCATCCCGCTCTCCCCTTCATTACACCTATGAATTTGCACACTGATGCATCTTCCATTCGAAGCAGCTGAGGCACATCTTCTCCTGTCCCCCTTGCAGCCCTAACATATAATGGGGTATATAAGCTCTCCTCCCACTGACTTATGAATGAAAATACTTGTGGCTGCTATACTTCATGCTGATGGTAATGCTGCCGGTGTGTTTTAGACATGCACTCAGGATGCCTGCCTGATTGGCCCTTGAACCGTTGTAGCCATCTACAACCCAGGTGGTCTGATGCATCTAAGTTACTTTAGTAGTGTAAACTTTGGTGTCCATGGGCTTCTCAGCTGCATACTTGGACTGGCAAGAGCATTTAAGAATATTCATTCGTTTAGAGGTTCATGATGGCTACTTAAATCTTTCCTTCTTTTTTATCAGTGTCTTTTTAAATAGTGGGAAGCAGAGCAGTTTACTGTCAACTGAGGTTGCATTAGCTTCCCCTTTCTGTGAGAAACCGCTGCTTAGAAGGTTCCCAAAGTGAAAGTGTTCGCAAGAGAAAACAGCTGGGAGACACTCACATTCAAGCCTGGCTCTGGTGAGTGGAGCTGTTCTGATATCAAAGGAACATCACTCTAAAGCAAGAAAAATATTTTGGGGAGCGGAAGGAAAATGAAAGATATTGATTCCTAAGCTGAGAGAGAACTGGTCAGCAGTTTATCAAATTGAAGGCTAATGTCCAAGACTGATTTTGTTCTCACAGGTATATATCTGAAGTATGGACTTCATTACAGCTACATCTAACTAAACCCAACTGAATTCAGAGGAAAGTCAGGCTCTGGGTCCCAACTACTTTCTTAATTGAACAAAAAATAAGAAACATCTCTGTTCTTTGCACACTTTTTAGAATCATTCTCCTGGAGACTCAAGGAGTTTGCATGCCATAGTGCGGGTGGCTGCCCTAGGGTTCAAGGAACACCAGACAGAGTCTATAGTAAAGCTTCTTGCATTAGGATGGCGGCAGGGGAAACTATACAGAAAATGCAGTCCAGGAAAAAGTTCTTAGAAGATGAAGTAGGGATTAAACAAGAGCCTATTTTACCATTTGCTAAAATGCTCAGTGCATTTGCCTTCATGGATTCTACATTCCAGAGGACTGCATGCTGGGTTAATAAAATCTCTCTCTTGAACAGGCTTTGGAAACTCAGATGGTCACTGACTGCCCATATGGCAGAATTTGGCTATTGCTATTAGACAGCTGCAGGAAGTGGAGGACAAGAAAGGGGACACAACACCAAGATCTTATGGACACACAGACTTATAGAGAGACACATGGCTTTGCCACATGGCAGGAACTTCCAAAATATGTTCCTCATCAAAAGGACAGGATCCTCTTTTATTTTTTTTCTTTCAGGAACTGTGATTTGTACTTCTGCTTTTCTTAGGTGATACACATGTGATTTAAACCCTCATACACCCTGAGCTTAAGTTTCAAGAGCATTTTAAAACAATTAGCACACCTACAAGAAAAATAGCAAAACACCACATTTCCGTTGCTCACAGACGTAAAGGGAGATTGAGTTTAACATTCTTTCTTGGGGAAGAAATTACATGCTCCCCCGTAACCCAATGCCAAACCGCTACTCTCTGTTTTGAGTAACAAATGCCATTCTTACTGCGTCTAAAAGCCCAGACTGTGTTTCTTTTCTTAACATGAAATTGTGTATTTTGGTACTGCTCTCAAAACAGTTTAACAGAACAAAGGAGTTATCTTTATGAGACAGCCAGGGAAATACACAAAGAACAGGAAGATGCAACTAACTTAAATAATGACGTTGAAAACAAAATAGCTATTGGCCTATAAATAAACAATATGAAGTAAATATCATTATTTTTATTAAGAGAACACACAGACTTAATTCCTGGGGATAATGACATCTACTGTTTCCTCAGACTTCAGTTCTCATTTTTTTCAGTCAAGCCACAGAATAACATTTCCTACTTTCTTCAACTTTTTACAGCATGAACTTTCATACCACCTCTTTTGGAGAAAATTGCAAAACCCAGACACGTATGTTTAGGAGAAAGGTCAGATTTTGTAAAACAATAAAATTGCCCAAACTGCTATTTTCAAACTGTGCTAATACATGCATTCTTACAGAGCAGGGCAGTAAACATACACACGACTGCATTAATTAAGACAATGCTTAGTTTTCTGCAACCCAAAGGAATTTTCTTATTTAGACTAAGTCTTTAACCATGCAATCTCCTATTGTGTATATGTGGGTGTGCAAAGCAGCAACTTCTGTTTCACAAAAAGGCAAGGGCTGGTCCTGACCTGGTGGGGGAATGGGGAAGGAATTAAATAATCCTCTAAACCAAAGCCAGAATCAACTTTCTAAGTGCTAGACTCAGTCACTCCAGCCTTCTCACTTTCCGTAATACAGTCCTAAACGACCTGAGCAGAAGCCTGATTCACGTGCTTTTTTCCTGGGGATTGTCTTGTTGAGTATTTTGGGCAGGAAACTAGCCCGAGCTGTTGACTTACAAGATTTAAAATAAGCACTCGCATTTCCCCCTCCCAATCCTGACCAGCATTACTGGGCTGAATCACTTCCCCGGTAGAGACAAGAAACGTGCAAGAGCAAAGTGCTTGTGAAGTGGCTGAGTGTTCGGGTAACGCTCTCGGGCTGACATGCAGTCAGCAAAAACCACGACCGACCCTGGCGAAGCGTCAGGGCACAGCACCGATCCCCATCCCTCAGGCTTTACCTGCTGGTGGGCGAGTGGCTGGGGGGGATGTCCTGCACAAAGCTCTGCTCCATGCCCGGGATCCTGGCCGGGCTGTGGGGATGGTAAGCTGTCAGGACCACACTGCCAGAGTCCTTCATCTCCATGGTCATAGGCACATGTCGGCCCTGCTGCCTGTGACGAAGGTGACCCAGGGGGTGCCGACGGGCCCCGACGGGAGGGCAAGCAGTCCTGTCACAAGCGTGAGTGCATGGCCTGGCTCTGTAGCAGCCTCTTGCCACCGTTGGCTGTCAGGAGAGCTGTGTAACTGAGACACGGCTCCTCTCCCTGTCAGGAAAGCTGAATTAGCATATATTCAAAAACACCGCCCACAAAGCAACCCATGGGGAAGTTACTACGTTCCTAGGAAACTAGAAACCTGAGATAATCCTGCATGGCACTGAGCGACCGCCGGGAAAACTTCTTGCTTCCTTTCTTTTTGTTTCTTTTTAAGAATCAATTTCTTAACATGCCTCCTGCTCCTGAAATAGGCTCAACTAAGTGAAATTATTTGCTGGTTAAGCAGAAGGAAGAGTGGAGAGCACTACTCAAACACAAAATGTGGCTTGGCAGAGCAAGGAGTGACATTTAAGCTGCTTACATGACAGATTCAGAAACCAAACAGGCTCTGCTCTGTTTAAATAATCAAGGAGCAGGAACCTTGATTTCCTACATGCTGTGTCATTTCTGTGGCAGGAACCTGCACTTGCTTTCTTCTGAAAACAGATTAAACTTTGTTTTGCCTGATCCAACTGTGAGGGCACTGGGAAATGAGTGCATTATTTTTACAATAGTGTGCGTTCATCTGGGGCAATCCCATAAATAAATACATTCTGAGATGTTTGATAATTTTTCATGTTTATGCTTGATCTTTGTATGCTAATTTAATGGTTTTCTCTCAAAAGGAAACCAACAAACAAAAATATTGGGGCCCAACTCTGGAGTAACACCCAGAGAAAACTCTGTAGACACAATGAGAAAACTCACACAGCCCTTTATTTTCATTTCCTACTTCTTCAGTATTTGTGGGTTTTTTTGAAAATAAATGTTTCTGATAAATGCCTATTCTTGAAAACTATTGTCCTGCCTATGAAATCATGAGAAGGATGTCCCCAATTTTTCTCTCTGAGTCACAGCTCTCTGAGCACCTTCTGTGCATGTGAATGAAACACCGTGTTCTGTGCACCTTTGTCAGAGCTGCGGGTGGCATCCCCAGTCCAGGTACTGAGCAAAATGCCTGTCAGGCTCTTCTTTCGCACCCCCCTTGAATGAAGATGCTCTAGCTAGCACTGATACAGGGCTGACTAAATCATGCTGTTGATCTCTCCAGCTGACAAAGTAACTCAGGTTTTAAAGGGCAAAAAAATGATTCATCTCATGTCTGCCTTCCCCCTGAACTCCGTATCCTGCCTGGAGGGGCAGGACTGTTTCAGTCAAGTATGTTGCTGCGACTCGGGTAGGCAGTGCCCAAGTTAATTTTAAATTAACCAGCATAGGACACTGATAACAGTACACTTGGCAACACTTCTTGCAAGGCTCACCCAGGAAGCATAAATATTTGAACATGCACAGCCTCTAGGCTTGCTCTTGCTATGCTGTTAACATGTCCTGGATTAAATATTTTAAAGCCAGGTTGCACAGGATTAAATCATGGTTGCTTCCATGGCAGTGTGGAAGTCCTCTGGGAGCCACTGTGCAGCCATGTACATATGCTAGAAACGAGGGAGGAGGCTCTAAGCTAACTCTGGAAGCATTGCCTACTGCCCAAGATATCAGGAGTATATCCCACGGTGCCTCCATTGAGGGCCAGGGTGAAAGCAATAACCAGTGAAGACCTCACTGTGCTCTGTAATTACTGGGATATTCAGGAGAGGGATAGGATCTGAAAAATTAGAATAGATGCCATCATGGATCTCATCCCAGCTCTGTGGAACACTGGCTGAATGCCAGGTTGATGCCTGGCTGCAGGATGGCCAGGGATGCTGCTGCCAATCCTGGTTTTATATTCCCTTTCCTGGACCAGAAGGTGGGTACCCCACTTCTCTGTTGAGGGGGAGTAAATTATAAATATAAATTTATATTTGGCACAAGTTCAAATAGATATTTTGAAAATTAATCAGTCAAAATAAACATATGAAATTGAGAGCTAAAAATTTATAAAAATAAGTTATAAAATATCTGCTGATGCCCTTTAAAAGCATTCTCCACAATTTATTTCCAGAAACCAAACATGTGAAGAAGCACACATCATGGAAGGCACCAACCACCATCAAAAATGGAGTAGATGTCCTTTAGGAGATCAGGCTGCAGACAAAGTATTGGCTGCAACTCCAGGAAAGTCTTTTTTTCTCCCCTTCCTAGCATCATAGCACTAGGCTTTCTCCAGTACCAACAGACAACAAAACGATGGTTATGCACTTTAGGTTATGTGTAGATACAGCCCACAGTAGAAATGCCATGTATTTTTAGTATTATTTTTATTTCTTCTCTTCCCATTATAAAAAAAAATCAAACACCAATATGACTTAGAAAAGAATACAGTCACCCTCTCAATAGTAAAATGCATATAAAGAAAAGAGGCCCACACTTATTAAACGGGATTTTCTCTCTACGAAAAATAAACATGGAAGATTTTATTTGGAGATTTATAAAGTGCTGGTGCATAAACTGGAGGCTTGTATGGAAATGGCAGTCTGTTTGGCACAAGTACAAATAGATATTTTGAAAATTAATCAGCCAAAATACATATATCAAACTGAGAGCTAAAAATGTTTATATGTGTAATGGCTCTTGGGGTTAGACATCTGCATATTAGTGAAAACTAAAAATTATGCTAAATCAACTAGAGATACACATCAGCCATTAAACAAAGTTTTAACTGGACTAGTAATACAGACATAAGGAAAGTGTACAAGGCAACATGGACAAGGTTCTACCTTCAGTTCTATCTGTGCAATTTTGTTAGTTAAAGGAGAATTTATTCACCTGGTTTCTAAAGAAGCAAATAGGAAAATACTTTAATCCAACATGCTTGTGTTTCTACATTATCCCCTTCAATACTAGATCGTGGAGTACTCAGGACTATGACACTTCCAATTGTTTCTTCAGTTAGTTAATAGCTCCATAGACCTTTCAAATACACTGGAAATGCCAGTTTGGTGAGAGAGAATATTGTGAGGATGTTTTTGGTGGCAACCAGTAAAGTGAAATTACAGCAAGAGAAGAATCTGTGGGAAGTCTGTAGCCAGTGAACCCATGAGCAGCTCCTTCAGGTTTAGTAGGCAAGGACCTTGTGCTTTTGAATTTTATATTGTGCTTGTGCCAAAAGAAATGCTTTCACCTTTCACAGATTTGGCACAAGACTTGTTTATATATGGATCGGTGGGCCCAGACTATGAGAGCGAGGAATGAAAAACTTTTATTAACCTATTTTTTCAGAGACCTAAATCAGTGGCTATCTAGTTGTATGATGAATCCTTCAGATCTTTTGCTGAAGAATATCTGTGACAGCCATATACAAAAAGTATAAAGACACAGAAAGTCACTAGTTAATGTTTACTGAGATGAAAAAGAAATTTCATTGTTGCTAATAATATTAATATGTATTTACATAATATTAATTAGTAATCATTGTGGCAGTAGAATGATGGGCAACCTTTGTATGGCAGATTTAATGTCTATTGCTTAGAAAGGAACTACTACATTTTCCACATAGTTTTTAAACAGCCTTTTCTGGTTAAGTCCAAGGGGTGTGTCACTGAGAGGAATGGGATTTGTCAGCGGGGGGTTCTTGTCCTGAGACGGTGGGCGCATGCACCATTATATCGTAAGAGTAGACCCACACAGTGCTCAAAAGTGCAAAATTCCCCTTTGAACTACAAATCACACAAAAATCTCTGGGTATTGAATTTCATTGCTTGCTTCCAGCTTAAATTAGCCAGGACAAAGTTGGACAGAATTTGCAAAACTTTGAAGTTAATTTTGGGCCAGTTTAATGTGGACCTGGGTTAGATTAAGTTTTAAAAGGAAGCTGTGTAAAACACAGCATTTTTCACTGTTTAATTCATAGGAAATAGAGTGGAGCAATACACAGAAAAATATCATCCTAGCACTGCACCTAAATTTCCTCATACCTCTGTTCAGGCAGTAGTATGCAATAAATTTTGTATCTGTCTATGTGAAAGAAACCAAACCCAGAACCACTGTATTTCTCCATGCTTTGGGAAAAAACCCAGACATCTCTTACTTGTTTTTAATTTGTCATTTGGATGGAAAGATATTTGAGGGGTGGGAGGCAAAGGACTCACCACACCAAAGAGTTGGTGTGGGCAAAAAGCACCTGGACACTGAAAATGAGGAGTGTCACAAAGTGGCATGGAAGTCAACAACAGTGGTGTGTGAGTCTTCTGCTGCTCAGTACCAATTCCTCTTGTGAAAAAAGGCTGTGAGAAGGGGCTGACTCTTGTGTCAGGAAAATTGTCCCTGTGGCTTGAGGTCTATTTCCTTTAAAAGAATTTTATACATTATAAAGGATAGTTTCTAATGCTTGATTTAGCCTCAGTGCTTTCTATTTTTGTGATGCCAGAAGGATTACAGTCTTTTTTTTCCACTATAAAGGTAAGGTGTTTGGGTGCTTCTGTGTGGGCAGCTGGGAATGTGAACAAATGGGTGAGATTCATCAGTAGCATCAAAACACACTCACTGCTTTTAGAACATTGAAAAATTCATAAGCCAAACCCTCCCCCAAATTAGAGGAAAATCTTTGTTATTCTGTTTTCTCCGTCTTTTTAAACTGAGATTAAAACCAACATTGACAACACTGTTGCTTGTCCTTTACAAACAGGTTAAGTATCAAGGATACTCAGGCTAAGAGAATAAAAATCAGGTATTGTGGCAATTGGTGGTTTCAATCGTTTTTAATTAGAGTACGAAGCAAAAGATTCATCTTTGTTAAATATAACCTCACATATTTCAGTCCAAGGCGCAACTGAAATATACATCATACTTTGGTGAACTTTAACATGGTCT
>VZTV01006125.1:0-26997 GCA_013400875.1 Anhinga rufa | reverse complement strand
ATATACATATATATTTTATAATAGCGACTGCAACAAGGCTTGGTTTTTCCTTGTTGTGAAACTGACATCTCTGAAGACAACTTATTTTATAAAAGATCGACTATCCTGTTAAGAGCGTGTACAGTTTTTATGCTGTTTTATTTGACTTAAAGGCTGGAAGACAGAAACAAAGTGAGTTCAGGCAAATTCACTGTAGTGTAATTTATTTATAGTGCCTTTTTTCCTTGAAGGAAAATACCTACTTTAAGATGTATTTTAAGACTGAAATTTTGTTCTTCAGTATTTGTCATACAGTAGAATGGAACCATTGAGCTGGTTTTGTTTCTGATACCTGAAATGAAAATACTATGTTCTAAAATTGTCACTTTTTTCAGCTTTATTACCTGTAGCTTATTATGTACATTGTATCCTTTAGCACTGTCTCTGCTATAGCAAAATATTATCACCTGCAATGTGTGTAACACTGATTAGAAGTGATGTTAACCGTTGCAGAATTCATTTGCATGTTCTTACTGTGCACTAATAGATTGTTTTCATTTCAGTTGTGTCTAAAGTATCTTGATATTCTTAACTAGATTCTCAGTTTAAACGGAGGAAGGAAAAGGGTGACAGGTCTTTGTTTTGCCGCTTAATGAAAAGGGAGTTAAAAGAGCAATGTGAGCTATCTGTGTGGAAAGACCGCTAAAGGAGTATTATAGTCATTTCCACAGTTTTAAAGATTCTGATCTGATTCAGGAAAGTACATATGTGCTGATTTCAGAAGGCAGCTGCATTAAGGAAGGGCGCTTAAACACACGTTCGTCCTAAAGAATGTGCTTTGAGGTTGCTGCATGCAAGTTCTGCTGAACAGTGACACTTTCCAGGAGGAAGGTGTATAATTTGGGAAGGTACAGCTCACTTGATTGCTAGTTGGACCAGCTAAAATCTGGCAAGAAATAATTTTACTTGCGACCGTTCCTTTTAATGAAAGACTGTCACCCTAAATTCCCGAGAATGCCAGTTCTGTGTCCTTGCATCCTGCAAGTATGTAAAAATACTTCTTTACTAAGCTACTATAATAGTTTCTCATATTTTTCTAATTATACATTACCTACAAAGAGAGGTGCCCAACACAAGACTTGACTTTGCAAATTGCTGGAGTCTCCTAGAAGGAAGATGATGCTGTCTGTCTCTTAATTAAAGTAAAGGTCAAATTGGTTCCAGATTTTTATATGACAGGAAGTCAAAACAACAACAGCCAAAACCAAAACAGACTTAACAGAATCAATCAGAATATTTTAAAATATCTTGTTAGTAAGTGTTCTTTGTGAGTCTCAAGAGCTTGTACTCTGTTACCCTGTCAAAGATCACGAAAACCTGAAAGTGAAACTGAATTGCTTTTACTTGTCTGAGCTGAGGCAAAAAGTGATGGGAAAAATATTGTAAACCTAAATCATTAATCAATGAAGAAGATTAACACAGCCATTTAATTTTAAGGTAGTGTTTCCTGTTTCCTAGTATGGCCTTGTAATCATGACAGGCATCAAGCGATCCAATCGTATAGCAATATATGTGAAATTAAAGGATATTTAGCATTTATCACGGTAATCATCCTGAAAGTCCGTGGGTGCGTAGAGGGTTCTTTGGGCGCAACTAGACTTATTCAGAAACTATGCAAATAAAAACCAAATCATGTAAGAAACGTTTAGTGTTTGGGTAAAAGTCTAGGGCCAGCAAGCTTTTCAGTGCTCATTGCTTGAAAAGGCCGGTTAGTCGGAATTTCATGTCTCAATTTCAGTGGAGGCCCTTACGTAGTGGTGTTTATCAACAGTTACCATGCAGTGACACCAGAAGGGCTTGCTGTATGCTAAGAACAGACAACACCGTGTTCCCATGAGGGCGGTCAGGTGGTGGAAGAGGTTGCCCAGAATGGTGGAGCTCTCTGTCCATGGAGGGGTCGAGGACTTGACTGGACATAGCCCAGAGCATCCTGGCGGCATTAGGTCTGCTTTGAACAGGGGCTGGGGTAGGGACCTCCCTTCTGCCCCGAATTGTTCTGTGACTGTGTGTAACGAAGGGGCGATGCCTCGTGGCCTCTCTGTCAGCGGGTTCAGTTGGTGTTTTTATACAGTGACTGCTGTGAGACGTCATTGGTGTATCTCGTGGGTCTGCGATTCTGACTGCTGTAATAAGTTCTGTCTTGATGTGGTAATGAGTTATCATATCCAGTATTCATCTCTCTTGTTTTTGTCACAGTTCTGTATGATTGTGTCATTTTTGTATTATTTGAAAGTATTTCTTCTACAAAATAAAATAATTTGCCATAAACAGAAATAGAGTTTTGTTATATATCAAAGTATAAGACATTTGTTGAATGGTTTCATATTTGCCACATTCGTGATGGTTTCATAAAGAAATTTTGTATTTTGAATAACCCTGTCATTTAGATGAATGAATGAATTTTCAAATAAAAGAGAGCAAATCTGTGAAATCAGAGATCCTAGAGAGGTTACGCTGAAGACCTGAAAGGGATGCAGAGTATAAGGAATGGCAGGTATGTTCTCCCACGTGCTTATCACTCACAAGGAGCTGACAGCTGTATCAGAGGCTCATAATGGAGTATTCCCAGGATTCATGGGTAGCTCCGGGTAGCTCCACTTACAACACATTGAACTGCCCTTTTTCTTCCTAAAAGAAGTTTGTACTTTGTAGATTTGTATCGGAAGTAAGTTGACATTATTAGTTCTGTAATAACTTACTTATGACTAATTCAAAGGTAAAGCCACTCAACATAATGAGTTAACTTTTTTAGGCTGAACTTTACTGCTGCTTTCACAAGGGAAACGTTAAACCTGCATAACTGCAGAAAGGCCTTTTCTCAGTGTCTCTCGGCAGCCTTAAGCTGCAGGAGCACAGGCAAAATCATCGTCCTGACACACGACTCCTGTCCAGTATTTGCAAGGCGTTAAGGGTATGACAGAGTTCAGGTTATTTTTAAATGGTCTACTAGAAATAGTCTTTTGGAATACCAACCGTCTCTGTCTCACTGCCATCAGGATCAACAACAAAAGCTATAATGGGTATGTCGGTATGGGTTTTCTGTTATAAGAATGAAGGCTTATATGTATTTCTTGCTGCAGTTTTTGCAAGCTCTTTGCAAGACTTAAAGGTAAGTGCTGTACAAAATGAGCAATTTTTTTTTTTTTTGAAGGAATTGGATGAACTATGTATTTTGTTTTCAGCAGATGTAAAACTGAAGTTTGAAGTTTTAGGGAAGGGGGCACTTTACAGCTTGTTTTGCATCCAGTCTCCTTTTTAGCTAGAGGGTCATGCATCTTTTGAGAGGAGGAAAATGTATTTACAGAGAGACTTGAGAAATTGCAGGCTAGTGAAAGCAAGAACAATCTTTTCCAAAGCACTATCTGAAGAGTATTTTCTTTTTCCTTAGACTACTCAATTGATTAAGTATCATTGGAAGCAAATACCAAAGAGTAAAGTTGATTTGTTTTTGGAATCTGTAAATGTCAATTAAGTGGTTTGCTTGCACTTCGGAAAATCTCGCTATTCTTGGAGTTAAAAGCTTCTTTGGAGCTGTTTCTGGCTTCTTACGTTTTCTAATAATCTCTGAAATTTGTATATATGTATCAAGGTTACAGAATCACATTTTCTATCCAGAATTAGGTATTCTGTCCCTTTTAGTTTGTTTGCAGTTAGACCATCCAACTAAAAATACACATTCGGCAGTGACTCGATGAGTTCAGCAGTGATAATAGAGAAGAGAAAACTAGGAATTTAATTTAGAAAAAACTGTTCAGGAAAAAAATGGGAGATTGAAACCCTTGTGCTCATTTGGTTAGAGCACAAAATTACTGTTCGGTGTCTAGGAACTAAGGAAAATTGCAGATGGCATTATCAAGAAAATAAATTAAGTGCTCAGTGTTTGTTTAACTTCCTCCACAGAATTCAATTGGCCTATTAATACTGATTTTAATGGGCGCAAAGAGCAGACACTGGCAGGAAGTTAGGGCTTCTATCACTTTTCCACACTTCATTGACATGGTTTGGGTAGGCCTGGAGCTGTTACTGATCTATGAATGATGGAGAGCTGTGACTGGAGCATCTCCCTTATGAGGAAAGGTTGAGACACCTGGGTTTGTTCAGCCTGGACAAGAGAAGACTGAGGGGGGGATCTCATCAATACTTATAAGTATCTGAAGGGTGGGTGTCAGNCTTCCAACCCCTACCCTTCTGTGGTTCTGTGATCTGCAGTGCTGTGTACAAAAGGCATCCTCAAATCTCTTCTCTAAAGGCATGATTCTCGCTCCAGAAAGGTGTGGGAACTTCAGGTGAAGCAAGCCAAGTGTCCAAATTTAATAATACAATCCAAAACCTGGGGCTTCTGCATGGGGAGTCCGTACCAGAAATAGAGTACCAGAACTCTTCTCCACTCATAGACATGATTTGGAGGAGTTGGGTAGCCATCTTGAAAAAAGGTTTTGTACACCCTGGCTTGCTTTGCTAGGTTGGGCTGCCTGCTTAGCACATCCATAAATACCTGCTCAGACACCCAGGGACAGAAAGGTCTTCCAGAACTGCCTTCCTTAGCCTTTGAGGTGAGTGGAAGCCACACGTGTGCCTTCAGTCAGTCACCAGTGGATGTTTTCATGTGTGCTTGCACAAGATCTCCCTCTACCTAGCTGTTGCATCTGCTTGGTAATACAAGGCACATCCCTGGATACCCTTAAGGGTGAAACCAGTCTGCACAATATTCAAATATGGGAAAGTGAGCAGTAAGGTGAATGCCCTGAAATAAAACACGTTGCACATGTACAAACATGTATGAGATCTTCACAAAGAGCAGTTACAAGCTCTGCCTTGCGGAACATGATCCTAGTGGCTTGTACAAAAGTTGTACAATCAGAACTCTGGAAATTATTATTTTGTTGTGGAACTCAACTATATTGTAGAGTAAAATAAAATGCTTTTTAAAATTTAAGAAAAAACCCAAAACAACAAAAACACAACAACAAAAAAAAACCCCAACAAAACAACAACCAAACTGTCTCTCCCCGTATATGCGGTTCTGAGATGTGAAAGTCAGGCTAATTGCTTTTTTTGCCCCGCCCCCCTTTTTTAATAAAACATTTTGGAATGTTTTAGTTTTTAAATATTTGATGGGAAAACTTCAGCAGAGGTTTTGAAAAGGAAAAGTAGGCTGGCATATAGGAGAGGCTCTTTCGAGTAATGGCAGTTGCATTGAAGAAAAGGCAGAAGGCTGCAAGTGGGGCAATGGATGGACAAGGGTGGGGAGAGTGAAGCAGTGAAGGTAACAGGGATGAAACCTCTGAGGTAAGCTTGCAAAGCTTGAATATGACACAGAAGATGGAGGGAAGGCAGTCTGGATAAGCTTGAAATGGAGCACAGGGAGAAGGAAAAATGCAAGGGATGGTGAAACTGTGGTTTGTCTCATTTCCAAGCTGCTGTGATTGCCTATTTCATAGAGATGAAAGAAAATATGACACCTGGGCGTTGCTGCAGAGCCAACAGGAATGCTTCTTGGTTCGCCCGCAGCATACTTACTATGCTCTTTCTTGTGAAAAATGTGGTCGTTGCTGAAAAAGAAATCCACAAATGCTTTTAAAAATAATTAGCTCAGGTTAGGGGGAGAAAAAAGCGGCACGTGTTCTAATGGTGACCGAGTAGGTAGGGCAGGGTAAAGAGGCTTGAGGTTTAATCCTGTGGGATTACAGACAGGCCCGACTCCCCCCTGGCCCCGTCCCCTAGCAGATATGCTATAGAGGGAGGATGCAGTCACATGACTGTTACTGCTTCCTCCCCATGACATCACTGCTTTTGCAGCCACACCACCCAAGAAAGGATGCTATTAAAATCTTTGGGACTGGGCTAAATGATGTTGCATTGCAGGTAAGCAACATAATTCTTCAGAAAATTGATTTGCCAGTTGCTCTCGTGCTGCTGTCCCAGAGCTCCAGCTCTGCCGGGCAGAGTTTCTGCTGGAAAATAAAGCGGCACAGTTTCTCTGCAAGCGGAGGGTTTGCAGGTGCAGGGGCTGCCTGCTGGCTCTGCGCTGATCTCCCGGCTGACATCTCCACCAGAAATGCTGCCAGATGGAGCTTTAAAGATGAAGAAGGCTCTTTGTCCCTCTCTTTTGCTATGGCTCCTTCGGGTGTCTGCTGAATCCTGTACTTACGTGAGCAGCCATCATCATCCAGTCGTGCGGAGAGAGAGCAGCAATACTGTTTTGCTTGCAATCCCTGCTTTTTTTTTTTTTTTCCTGGATGCCTAAGGGAAGTTGTTGTTGTACAGATAGATGCATCTGAGCTTATAAAGGAATAAGGATTGACTTGCTTAGGGGGTTAGTAGATAAATTTGGGGAAAGAGGTTTTCCTTTATTGTTAATTTTTGCTGACGGGGTTTGATAGCACCCAGTCTGGCAGGTTTCCTGCAGAATTTGCTGTAGCGTAAGGTAGGTTTGCTTGTTGCCCAACATAAGCATGAAAAATTATTTTCCAGAATGGATGTATGAGATGACGAGCAGATTTTTTTACTTCTTACACAAAATGCCAATCACCAAAAGGCTGAAAAATCCACGCTAAACTGCTTTTTTGGACCATTGGTATTTCTATAAGTAAAGTCCAGAGTCTGTTTTCTTTTCCTGGGTGTTTGGTTATGCACTCTATACAAGTATGCAGAGACATATAATTTGGAGAGAAAAAATGGTGACCCTTCTGTGGTGGGGTTTTTCTGTATTGCTTTTTTAATATAACTTAGGGTTTTTAAAAATATTTTATTCCTTTTAAAAATTATTCTAATATAAATGTTAGAATGCAAGGAGCTAAATTAATTTTTGAGCTTATACTAGTCAGGAAAATAAAATTATACCTGTTTTTCTTTTCTTTTTAAAGAATTCTGATAAATAATTCTGTGCCTTTGCCAGAGAACGGAGGATGACTCAGCTGCAGCTTCATCAGACAGAGTGTCAGGTGACTTTTCACTCCTAGTCTGCAGGAACTTTCTTGAAAATCTTTGAAAATTCTTGAAAATCCTGGTCTTTGTTTAAAGATTTTTTTCCTCACTCTTGGAAAAATCTGAAAATTTGGCAGGCCTGGGGTGTCTGTGTGCTCACCCATACACTTGTGGGGAGATTTTGGATCTCCTGTGCTGAAGGAGGCTGTACGTCCTAGTGAAAGATGAATTCTGGTTTCCAGTGATCATGTATATGCAGTAGTGTCAGGATCAGAAAATAAGGATGGGGGGAAGTATATAATGAATTATTGAAATAAAGTAAGAAAGGACAACAGTTTTTCAAAACTGGAAAGAAAAATGAATTTCAACTTTATTTTTCTCCAACAGAACCTCTTCCCCCCCGCCCCGCCCCCAAGACTGAGCCTCAAAAGCGATAGAAATACAAACCTGGCACTGATGAGGTGGCAGGGGGGTTGTGTCCTGACAGCACCCATCCTGGCTTTGTTCTCCGGATTCCCTCTGAAGCCGAGGCTGGGTCAACTCTCTCCAGCACTGGGTGTGAGTTGAGCCGTGCTCTTGCTCACCAGGCGCACGGAGGCTTGGCTCTTTGCCCACGCAAAGTGCACAGCAGGGCTGCCACGCGTGGGTTTTACATGCGCAATGGGTTTCCCCCCCTACCCTGGATCATATTTGAATGCCCTGTGGAAATATGTGCCGGGTGGTGGTTCTCCTGGTCTCCCGATTTGAGTCGGGCATCTTTTGTGCAACAAAAGACAAGGTGCCAGCTGTAAGTGTATGCTGGGGCAACTCAGAAATTCAGGACTTAAGCCCTTTAACAGTTATTTAGTATAAAAGGGCGGCCCTGGAAACATTCCCAGCCGGAGGGCTCTCTTCACGGCAGCACCGGGGTGCTCAGCCCCTGCACACGTCGGGGTCTGCCTTTTCAAAGGTAGTGGCTTTTAAGGAAGGACTGAAGGAGGAGAAGGAGATGGTGTTGGATGGGAGCGTTTGCCCTGGGATTGGGTCCTTCCTTCCTGCCTGGTGTGAACAGGCTCTCTGGAGTGCCACAATCTCCCCACTCTGGGAGCTGCTTCATCGCGAAGCCGTTGTTTGTTGGGCTGGAGGGGAAGGTGAGCGGGATCGTGACTAGCCCAGTGCTTGTGCAGGGGGAAGGGGGAGGCTCCCACCCCCTCACCTCACCCATGGTTCAGGACCATCTTGGTGCATTGGTGGTCAGTGTTGTGTCGTATGAGCCTCTCTCAGGTCTGGCCTCCTCTCAGCTCAGCACAGTGCACGACCCTCAAATAGCGACGTAGTGCCCATAGGTATCAGTCCTTTTCCCGTTTGCTTTTGCCATGAGGCTACAACTTGCAGGGTGCCCAAGGGAAGGGGTGTGTGTGTGTGTGCGTGTTGATTCTTCCATTTAGTGAAATGGAATCAGGGTGTAGAGTAGGACTCTAACTCGTGTGTGTGTGTGCATGCATCCGCACCAGGTATCGGGTTTTCTCAGATTTCTCCATCTCTAGTGAAGCGCAGCCAAAAAAAATCACACACAGTCATTAATGCCAAAAGAGAAACTCTGGCAGGGTTACGGTAGGCTGCTATTCCTAAAACACTTTTAACATGTTGCTCTCAAACATGACCCCAAGGAAAAGGGTTCCCCATCTTGCAGGTGGGGGAGCTGCTTCTCTGCAGTATGAAGTAACTCATTTGTAACCGTGCAGCCCATCGGCACCAAATGCAGCAGTAAAAACCTGCGAACAGAAAAACATTACCCTCCACCTGTGTGAAAATGACTCACTGCCTCCACTCAGATTGTGAGAAGTGACATGCTAGAACAGCTTAATGGCTTTTCTACTGTAGGTTTATCAGCTTTATTTCAAGCTGAAGGTTTAAAAAGGTTTTCAGCAAGAGGTACGTTTAATGCCATTGAACGCCCCATTTAAAGGGAGAGCTTTTTAGCAGTAACTCTATACCAGGGCATTTCCCTTCTGACAGTGCAACTCTGTTCTCTCTGAATATATTTGTCTTTTTTTGCAGTCCAAGAACCATCCTCCACCCCCCACCCCACCCCCCGACCTGAATCCTTTCATTTTCTGAGTGAGGAGACAAAGAGCAGCACTGGAAACCCAAACCTGGTGCTGCAAAGCTCAACCGTGTATAGCATGGAGAGGAAAACTGTACAGCACCCCTGATCTTTCAGCCCTGGCTTGGAGCTCTGTGACAGTAGAAACAGCTGCTCCAGGAGGGAAATTCCCTCTCTTTTTTTTTGTGAGGAAGGGGACTTGATGAAAATCAAGAATAGAAACTCTACAGGCTGCTACGCTGGTCACCTGATTTCCAGTCTGTCCTGTCTTCTGAAGTTTAGTTCCTTACCCCAGATGCTGAAGGGTTTCTGAATGTTGTCTAATCAAATCTTGTTTCCTTCAAGAAGCAAGGGTGTGCAGGGTTGAGGCAGACCCACAGGACTCATCTGCCCAAGCTGATGGGCTGTTAGCAGAGGGGCATCCTTTAAGAGAGATGTTTCAGCTCAGTTTGAAAAACGCAGATGGATGTCCCAGAGCCAACAATGCTTCCCCTCCTGCTTTTTCCACAGCCCTGACATCAACGCTAACAACTAAATTTACTGGAGGGACCTTTAAGACTCCCTGGAAACAGAGAAGTGAGTTTAGCATTTTTTAATAGGGAGCTGATTATGAGTTATGTGAGTGCAAAAATTCCACTTGGAACTCACGGGGAAAGAGCTGGGATTTTTTTTTCCCCTTCCTTTTTTTGACATAACTCAGCAGCTGAACTAAGTTTGCTCAGACTTTCCAAGAAAGCTCAAATGGAGACCAGACACATGATATTTCATACTGAAGGGAACTGGCTTCAAAAGGGAGAGTCATCCCTGGAAGGAGTGGGGAGCGGGGTGCCGGGGTGAGGTGCGTGCACTCCTCGAGGGAAGAGAAGCGTGGTGAACCAGGGGCCTCCCAGGAGGAAAAAAGGAGAAGAGGGAGTCAGGCCACCACCGAAGGTTTGGGAAGCCCTGACAGTCGGTTACCAGCTCCCAGGGTGCACTGGTGCGCCCCATGTCCCCCCCGTGCCTCCCTTTGCCTGCGCTCCTGGCCAGCCCTGTTGTCTCCTCCGCACTTGCCCTGTGAGCACGTGTGGTGGCTGAGGAGGGGCGGTCAGAGGCTGTGGTTTGGTCTGGAGGAACCTTTTTGCTTCAATTTTCCGCCATTTATCCCAAATGTTCCCTCCCGCCTTCCCCTTCTCTCCCAGGCCCTCTCCCCTGTGATCTGGTTCCCTGTGTTTTTTGAGCTCTGCTGTGGCTTCATAATTTTTTCCATAGAGGTTACTCAGGGTAAAGCTGCACATCAAAGATGTGACTGTATTTAGCTTGCCCACACTATCGTAGCAGGAAACTCCTTAATGTGTGGTGGTGGGGCCATACAGCAGAATGCTGCAATATTTTACAGCGTTTCCAATACTGCAGCCTGCCTACGCTCGTGTGGCGGGAGGCTGAGGGTTTGCAGTGCTATTTACTCCTGTATGGGGTCTGCATAATTAGTCCTTGAATGGGAAGAAAAGCATTTGCCAATTTTAATGTCCCATCTTCCCTCTGTATTTTCCCAGTTTAACTATTCTCCACTTTTCATGTGCCATTTTATGTTTCCAAAAAAGGCCTGTAACTGTGTTCAGTGTTTTCTTATTTTTCCAGGAGTCTCAACCTTGCTCTGATCCAAGGCCATTTTAACATTTTTTTTTAAACACCATCATTAAGAAAGGTGGTCAATAAATCAATCGGCTTGGTTCAGTCTGAGGCTTCTAAGGTGAATAGTCTTAAATTGCCCATGGATATCTTTCAACCTGCAGAAACCCAGTCATTCAGCCTGCTTCCTTTTGCTGAAGACATCTTCCTTGTGATATCACCACCCAACAGCATCTTACTTCTTGTTCAGAAGAATGATTCATAACCTTTTACCTGCAGCCTATATCCTGTAGGGTGCGATGTCTCATCGTCATTTCTAGATCGTCTTCTATGAGGTGTGGTGGAAGGGGAATTACATCCACCCTGCTTTGCCTTCTTGGCTCCAGGCTAAATAGACCTCCTCCTCCGACCCCTCTCCGACAGACCTATGACCCTAATCATCTCTCTGTACTTTTCATTCGTCTCTTTCAAGGGGATCCCGTTAATAATCTTGCTTTGAGGCCTGGGTGGAGAGAGCTCTGCATCCTTCTCTGCAATTAGGTCTACGTCCCTTGGGATGGGAGTGTGGATGGATACTGGTAGAGCACCTGGCTCTCAAGACAAGGTGCCTTTGCTCGACACGTCACGTTGAGCAGTCAATGGCCATGAGGCTGGGCACCAAGCTTGGCTGTTTTGGGAATACGGTGGTAGGAAGGGTCAATACAAGTACTGAGGGCATAGAGAGTGGCAAATCATCCATCAGCATGAAGGAGCTTTGTGATAATTGCTGGTTAGTAAACCAGTAAGGTTGTGTTGTTCATTACTGGGTACTATGGAAAATAAATTCCAGGGACTTTCACAGCCCACATGCTCCTTCATTTGTGCAGTACGTGCTGTCACGTCATGTCCTATCAGCACAGCTGATCTGACCAACCATTCAGATCAGTGCCATGCTCAACTCCAGTGGAGTCATGATTGAAGTGACTGTGAATCATTTCAAAAGTATTGTTTCTGGAGTAGGATCTCCCTGCTTTCTCATTGCATGCATATTGGTACTAGAGCATAGAAAAGCTCTGAGATGCACTGTATTCTGCTTTTGTTTGTCGGCTAACTGATGCCATGTTTGGAAGAAGTGGAATGGATGATGCTTTGGATGCCCTGGAAAAGTTATTCCAAACAAATGTGAATTGAGGAACTTGCAACAGGCCTTTAGGCTTCTGCTTTCTTCCCTCAGCCTCTTGCCAGGTTCACTTCTACCTTATGCTATAGCAGAGGAATCATTGAAGAGAGGTGTGTTTTGCTGCCTGCGTACTGTTGTTTCACATAGTAAACCCCCCCCGCCCCCCCCAACTACTGTCTTCAAGGAAAACAGCATAAAGATGAAAGCACGTAGGTGAATGTTTATCTGCTAGAAACATTTGAAGTGTTGAAGTAATTCAGTAACTGTGATCTGTTGAAAGTAACTTGAAACTTGTTGGAATCGCATTAAAAAGCGTACTGCCTGCCTCAGTGCAACGTGTCCAATTAAAACAGAAAACAGGATGAGGAGAACGTAGCATGGAACTAGCATGTCTAGTAGCAGTAGGCCAGGGCCAAGACTTTTCCTTTGATGACTGTTCAGCTAGTTGTTTCCCATTGGTATACTTTTCAGCTTCTTTGAACCATGGGATGTTTTGGTCTGTGCTTGCCATGTCAAATATGTTTAAGATCCAATCAGTCAGTCAACATAATACCTAGCATGTCAGTTCACTGATACAGCTCTTCGAGCTGTGCCTCTTACATTTGCACATGCCGTAACAATGCTATAAAGCTGAGAGGTTGTCAGCATTTCCATTGTAAGGGTAATTTGTTGCTCTTCTATAAATCTTAGCTCCAAGCTGTAGTGTATCGTACAGCTGGTCTGAATCACATGATGAGTTGACTCACTGTAAGACCTGCAGAAAGAACATGACCGTAAATATTATAATGATACTACCTTTTGGTTCTTTAAAAAATAACAAAAAGTGAGTAAACATAACAGAAGAGACCTGCAGTCCATGCAATACCTGCTGTGCTTGTTGGCGTGTCCCAGCCCGCTGGGAAGCTCATTGTGTTCGCACCCCAGCTTCTGTAGGTTGTTTGCACTAATCTCTTCTTTGCTTTCTTTACATAGCAGGCTTCAGTGATTACTTACTTAAACATTATCTGGCTTCCTGCAGGCCTCACAGGCTGATCTTTGGACTAGCTCTTTTGATCCTTACCTTTTGCTGCTCTCACGCAACACCTCACATGTTTGGAGGGCAGTATCTCTGTCTGGCTTCAGAATATTGCGTACCAAGCATACCTAGCTGGGAGATCTGGGACTGAACATCAGGTTGAAAGCTTGTGCCAACAAGCTTTCTGGAAGATGTCTAGGGTTACGTGGCAACCAGGAGAGCCTCCATCAAGAGGCATAATTGCCAGGCTAGCACTGTGAACTCTCTCGATTTGTGAATTGATCCCTGCCAGGACCTTGCTCCATCTACAGGACCACAGTAGTCTGACGTGGGTCTAAATCTAGGGAAATCTGCTAACCAGACTCCAAGGAGGAACTCTTTTGAGTTCAGGAGGTACATAGTTCAGTCAGATTTCTTTGTTTTCTCATTCGGCTTTTAGCAAGAACCTGTTTACAATTATTAAAGCAGAGTGTTAACAAAAATGTTCAGTTGTAAGTGTGCTAATCTGTTTAGTAAAAGTGAGTGCTCACTGTGAAGAGCTGAAGAAGGCGCTCTACTGAATTGCAGGGAATAAAATGGCAGATGCCGTTCAAAGTCAATAGAGGCAAAGCAATGGGGAAAAAGTCCCTAAGAGACCGCAGAATGATGGGCTCCAAACCGGCTGCTGCCTTTCATGGAGCATAGCCTGGAGTCATGGCAGACTGCTCAGTGAAAATGTTGGATGTCTGCCCTAGGGAAAACTGGTGGAATGCCAGGAATTATTAGGAAAAGAATAGGGGACAGGCAGCAAATGTTTGCCCTTACACAAATTATGTTGCATCAGCATCTGGAAAAGTAGTGGAAAGGACAGCAAGGACGTCTAAGACATAAAACAACAAAGGGACAAAATACAGTTCCTCAGCAAGATTCAGCACTTTTCAGTGTATCTAAGCTCTGTCAGACTATCCAAATCTCTTAGATGCTCAAGTGTTAGGGGGAGCTGTGAGTTGCATTTGTAACTAATTCTGCATGTAATGATATTGCAATGTTTTCTTTCAAATTGGTAGTGTCGGACTCATTTGATGAGATGTGGATGTCTACCTCTGACATCTCTTTGTAATCAGCTAACAGAAACTAGCACTTTCTGGGGAAACAATCTGTCTCAATCTAATGTAGAAGTCTAAAATACATTAGACAAATAGCATCTGAAGAGAGTTTACCTCCCCTCATCAGCTATGAAAGGAGTCTAGATTTTAGTGTCCAGAGTCTAGTGCAGGTTTCTCATGCTAGATGAGACAACTCACACCACAAATGATGACTGCTGCCGTCAGAGTGGATTACTGCAGTACATCTGGCTACAGTTCATGTTTGGATGAGATCAATTTGCCCTTAACCTATGTGTATTAAATTAAAATATCTGTAACTGAGTTATTTGTGTAAGGCTCCAGTTCTGCTAGCATCTCTAAGAGGGTAAGTTAGCTTATCCTGAAATAAACTTTGGAGATTGTTTCAGATGCCAAAGTAAGGTGAGATAGATAATGCAAAATAAAGAAAGTGATACTTATGGTGCTTAGTGCTAGGAAATAAGACAGGAACTCTATAGTACTTGGTCCAAAAGTGCTGTAGCCAGGTTTTATTTACTAGAATTGGGATTTGCATAATCTGATATCACATCTCCGCTTTCAAGAGCGTCGTACCTGAAGTGAACTGTAGTGCTGATAATCATCCCACTAGCTGTGAATTCCAGGTATTCATAAGATACCTAGAGTTCAAAGACTGTTTGTTTTCTTAGTCTTCCATAGCTCTGTGGTCTCTAGCACATTTTACTCTCCCTGGACATGCTGTGTAGCACGTATTTTTGGGGTAGGTTCAGGCTGAGATTGTAATTATCCTACATATTTGTGGTCTGGTTTGGTATTATCCATCACAATACTGTCATGTGCTGGGCATTGACAACATACTTAAAAAGCTATTTTTTTATGTGATATAACTAGCATGTTGCGTAGTTTTCTTGTAGCATTAAGGAAAACTTGCCAACTCTTTCAGCACAAGAGTTCCCAGAAGTTTGTTTATGTAGTAGGGATTGCCTTATGCAGGCAAGCAGTCTGAACTGCATGTTCTTTACAGGATCTTCTTCGCTGTATGGGAAGAATAGGTTGAAGTAAACAATCTGCAGAATATCACAGCATTACAGATAATAGCACAGTCTAATCCTTTTACCCCATTTCATCTTCCTGTTCCAGTCCTCGGTCATGGTTTACAAGACACTGAACGCAAGGTCCACTTGCAACTTCAGCTTCCTGGTGTCAGCCACGGCATCCCACCTTCAGACTCTCATTTCCCTTAGCAAATGTAGGAGTGTGCTCTCATCTGTTTGGCTAAGTTTCGCTATTCTCAATTGTCACTCCTCTTAACCGCTGCTTTTCAAATCACCTCAGTCCTGTGGCAGCTTATTTGTGCTCAGCAGCTCCATGTGGGACACCTGCTCTGCATTTGGTTTCCTTCTCTGGGCTGCGACTCCCTTGCTTGATTCTCTTTCAGACAAACGCCACAGTGCTTGGAAATTACTTGATTTCCACACTTAAAAGTGCTTCTATAGAATTATAATGGTGACCTGCTGTAAGATAATGCTTTTCTCAGCTGCTTGTGTTGAGCATATTGTCTGTGTTGTCCAAAACGTCCTACCCAGTGGAGTGCAAAGAGCGGACACTGACAAAGCTGAGTATTCACACTTGTTACATCCCTAAAGTCACCACCGGGGAAAAAAATTAAATGGAGAGGATTCAAGTAAAACAGTTGAAAATGGAGAGGAAATACAGGGGGCCGAGCAGAGCAGCAGGCTGTGTGGACAGTTGATTAAAAGCTTATCTGCCACGTTTTTGCCTGTTCCAATTCAGAATTGGGAAATTTCCTCATAGATTCAAAGATCAAAATTCTTTACTCATGAAATCTCCGTTTCCGTACCTGTCGGAGGAAAGTGAGTAGCCATTGTTAGTACCATGCTAGCCTCATCAGTGACCTGCAAAAGTTATCTGGTGCCTGTCAAAGAGCAACAGGCTCTGCAGGGTCAGTTCTGTAAAACCTCTAAAGTGTGTATTTGGCCCCATTTTCTTTTATGTGTTTACATATGATTTTTTTTTCTTGTAACCCCATTAGCTGGTTTGGTTTTTTTTTGGTTTTTTTTTTTTTTTTTAGGCTTGCCATTTCAGATTACAAACCCTAGGTACCTTCTGGAAGACCCTGTTTCCCAGGCACATATGTTAGGATGGGTGGGATTAAACACTCTTTAGAACAACAATTTCTTAACTCATGTAGAAACACACAGCTGCCTCCTCCAGCTGCCCCAGCGCAGGACCCTCCTGCCCGGCCACAGGAGCCCGACCCATGGACCTGGGGTCTCTGCCCATGCAGGGGGACGTGGCTGGCACTTTCCCACGTGCAGGTTCAACCAGTGGCAAAGCTGAGCATGTATCCCAGAGACCCACACACAATTAATAGCTCTTCAATTGATGTGAGTGGCAAGGTTTGTTTCTTGACATTGTCTCCATGTTTGCTTTGTCAGGTCTGTGTCTCTGTGTATTTTCTTTCTGGTTTCCCCCTTTTTTCCATAGTTTCCCAATTGACAAAGTCCCCAATCAAACAGCCTTGCTGGAAGAGACATTCTCACACTCCCACATGCTCTCACCAGTGAGTGTGACTGACCAGGTTTGGTTCCCATCACCACCTCCCTTATTATTTGCATCAGGTTTGTGTCCCTGTATGTTCTTGTTCATGGCTTCCTCCTTTTCTTATTATCCCTTGTTCTATTGAAAAAGGTCCTTGACCAGATACCTTTAAAGGAGCAGGCACTCTCCTGCCACATACCCTTACACCATCTATCCCTGTCTCTAGAGGCAGCCTAGGTGGTTCTTACAGTCCAGACACCAAACTTTCAGATGGCTGAAGTTAAGTTGGATGAATCCAAACCTATGTGCCTAAACTACTTGATTTAATAGTTTCTTATGCTACTCAAGGATCCTCTCATCGGGAATGACGTCAGCTGTTTCTGGAGCTTGTCATATTAGTGACTGCTTTGGGACCTCGCCTTTAAAGGAGGTAACAGTCATTTTTGCACCTAGCCAGGGGTTGCTGAGCTCTCTGTGGGAAAGAGGGGTATGGTGGTTTTGAGTTCTTCATGATTTTCTTATGTGGCTTGCATGAGTAAGGTATAGTTTCCAGGGCGTGGATGGTGGGCATGGATGTTTCTCTGCTTTCATAACTGTAGTCTGTAAACCCAGAGAGCATGTGCCCAAAAACTTCTGGGCTGAAAATGTCCACTCAGTCTGTCTGCCACACTTTAGAGTGTATATTATTTTATAGCCTCCTTTGATTTCCTTTTTAACTATCAAGTGCTTCTGGTAACTGCTTGTTATAGTTTGGGGATAGGTATCTTTGTATTTCCTCTTGTGCTCTAGCAGGACAGGCGGTGGCAGTTTCTCCCCCTGCTTTCTTAAAAGCAAATTTGGAAAGCTGTATATGGGACAGAAGGTAACCACTCAGGTTCTTTGAAGAATAGTCCTGCTCCTAGCCCTTGAGAAGCAAACTTGAAGAAGATACTGCATTTCCAGACCTGATGTAGAGTAGACGTACTGTGATCTCGAGTTTTGCCTTCTCTGAGCAGTGGAAGGAAAGCGGATCAATGCAGGGAGCTTTGAGCATGCAAAACTAGGCAACGGAACGCTGCAGCTTTATGACTAATGGTGCTGTGTAAAATCTGCAGTTCATGATGAATGGCAAATTCTAGTGTATTATCATTTGTTTTCTGAGCTGGTGACTTTGCCTACTTGATAATCTCCACGCAGGCAGGGAAATTCTTCTGTCATGATCAGGTTGTATCATTGCAGAAGAAGTCCAGAAACATCCTGGGTTCTGGGGCTCTGTTTTCAGGAAAGCTGGTATTTCTGCACAGGGACGCTGTGCTCTTTGTATGTAAGCTGTTGAAGTAGTCTTCAGCAAAATACTTTTTCTAGTGGCAATGCATAGATTTCAGTAAGTGCCCACCAGGACTGCTGACTCATGCTGTCTTGACTTTGTGGTTTGTGGAGGTATTTTGGAAAACTTGATTCTGAAATGTCTGGCAAAGCTCCGTGAATTTATTGACATACTTGTTTTTCCTCTACATACAGACCCTAATATGGTCAATGCAGGAGACATGAATGGTTCTGGCAACCTGATGGATTTTCTGGATGAGCCTTTCCCCGACGTTGGGACTTATGAAGATTTCCACACCATCGACTGGCTGCGGGAGAAATCACGTGACACTGACCGCCATAGAAAGGTAAAGATGTCTGGCTTTGATGGAGCCCCTGGGTTACAGCCATCCTGGTGGTGAGAAAAACAAACAGTTTCCCAGAGTTATAGCTTCCTACCTTGTTGTATGACTTGCGGAGGACTTCTAAAATATGGGTGTGATTATGTCTTGAGTTTGTAAATATGAAAGGGCAACTTACTCAGCAGAGCACCTCTAAAACTTGATTTGGACTGGGGGGAGTAGAGACTAGCAAGATTGCATACACTTCCTAGGAGGTTAAATATTTTTTGTTTTAAACATTATGCACTAAAACCGTGCCAGTCTGAATCAGCATAATGTCTATATATATGTTAAATTTCAGATTACAAGCAAAAGTAAGGAATCCATATGGGAGTTCATCAAGAGTTTGCTGGATGCCTGGTCAGGATGGGTTGTAATGCTTCTCATAGGACTGCTGGCAGGTACGTGTGTGTTAGTGTTACAGTTATGCCTGGAACCATCTCACCCAAGTTTGCTGCCATCTGCCTCTCTTTTTACTTCATTGTCTCTCCACTGATGTTTCAAGCTAAAAAGACAGCTATGCATCCATGCAGTTGTAATGCTTAATAAAAATACCCACTTGCAAAGTCCCCTGCTGAGTGCTGACCTAGAAAAAAATGCTATTCATCAGTAGAGGGATTTGTCTATTGCTTTTGGAAATACGCATCAGAACGCTTTACACTCAATGGACTACTTTGACTTTCTGAATCTTTGATTCACAGAACTCAATTTTATTGGTAGGATTTTTTTTTCTTGTCTTCACTTTAATTCTGAAAGTAGATATTATGATGTGGGGAAAATGTTGGTTGTGGAAACTCAAAGAGCAGCTTTGTAAATTGCTATATCCACAGGGTTATCTTCTTTATATATGTATGAAGGGAAAATACAGTTTCAGACTCGGCTTCAGATCTGCTTCCAGGCCAGACAGACATTACATATTTAACAGCCTGCTCAAACTCAGATGGCAAATTCATTAATTTCCCAAATTACTCCTGTCTTCTGCTCAGTTTAGCACATCTTCCAACTTGGAAAGCTGCACTTCTATTACCAAGTTGAAACAGCTGCCATTTTTTTATTTTTTATGCCTTTTCAGTGATGTCAGGGTGCTCTTGTATCATGCTGCTTGGTAAAAGCATGATGTAAAGTTTCACAGTTTCCAAATGGTGTGAATTTCCTGCTTACCAACTGTCAAGTTAATATATTTATTACAATTTGTTCAGGAGCCTCAGAAGTAGTGGGGAAGTTCTTGAGAAAATGTTGCTAAAGTGACATTTTTGGCAAATTGTTATTTCTTAGATGTATACTTGTTTCCACAAAAGCTTTGATGGGAGAGTGAGATGGGAAGAGAGCCTGATAGACTGTGTACTACCAGGGCTGCTGAACCCTGTCTGAAGGCCAGGCTTGGCCTTATCTGGCATGGAGAATTCTGCTTGCAAATAAAGTTAGAGCAAGCCCTTGAGGGCTCTAGTGATCTCCCACAAGCTGGTCAGTAATCCCCTCACTCATACAGAGAATGTGGTATACACTCACTTTTTATTTCAGTAAAAATATCCAGTAAGGGTTTTTTTTCAGTTCCAGTTTGCAATGAAACCTCATTCCGAAATCCTCAAGGTTGTTGAAAGCCGGAGTTGTTGACCTCTGATGATCCCTAATGCTGGTACATCCAGTTTGGGAATGGAGGTGGAGGGTAAGCTGCAGCTTTTTGCAACCTATTCAATAACAAGGGTGCAGAGTAATGTGTTTTACCCTGGAGTCAAATCAAATTAGTCTGCTTTTAAATTAGGGCAAGGACTTGTGAATCAGCTGGAAAACAAAAATTACCTGTGTGCTCATGATTTGGGCTGAACTCAAGACTTTTTCTGCCCACTGTTGAAATGACACGTGTGCTCTGTGCCTCCAGTGTTTCTGGGACAGGGCAAAGATGGAGAGTCACCATCTCGGCCTCAGCAAGGGGTCAACACTCCTTTGATGAGTGGGGGGGATTATTGATGAGTGGATGAGGTTTCTTAACCAGGTTTGGGGAGGGAGGAGGTGAGGTTGGTGGTGCAGTCAAGAGGCACTTCATATAATTTCCCTCTCTGCTTGAAATATTGCCTGCTCAGAGAAGCTGACCTGCCACAAGGTCACCTGCATTATCACACAGGGTTGCGTGGACCAGCCTGGCTCCTCCATGGTCCTGCTTCTCCTGCTGAACAGGCAGAAACTACCACTGCTCCAAGGGGAGCAGCCTGGCTCAGCTGCACAGATGCTGGGAGAGTTTTTGGGCAGCTGAGTCCAGGCATTACCAGAGGCAAGGAGAGGAGTTAGCAAGGAGTGGGAGAGGAGGAGGAAAGCAGCAGGATTAGTATCCAGGCGTGAAAGTCTTGTGGAGCACCCTGCCCCTGCTGCCCCATTGCTGGGGATGGAGGGCTGCGAGGTGGGACTATCGAGGAAGGGGATGGCAGGGGCCTACCTGTGTTTCCAAAGGCCCTTGGAAGAGTTACCTAAGCCCAGGAGTTTCCAGTGAGCTTAACTGATCTAGAAACCTAAATACCACCAATTTGGTCAACTGAATCTTTCGGGTTTTGCAAAATTTCAAAGGCTGCACCTCCATAGCCAACGCAAGCTGATGTGGCCAAAAGCAGTAATCTCTGCTCTCCGGTGTCCCTGCCATGAGGGCCTGGTGCCTCGAGCATGGGCAGCTGCACAGGGCGGGCTGGATCTGGGAGCCGGCCTGGCAGAGAAAATGGGGTTTGGCCAGGTTAGTTTTCAGCTGATCAGTGGGCTCAGCAGGGCTGGTCACCACAGGACCATTGCATTGATTGCATGCAAGCAATCAAAATATTGTTGACAGAAAGGAGCTGATGGAGGGAGGAAGGAGAGGACCATCCCATTTGGCAGTAGCCCTCACTCATGACATTTCTGTAGTGTCACTGGACCCACATCCTTCATTAGTCCCAGAAAAAGTGTGGGTGGGAAAGGGACCTCTGGAGGGGGTCTGCTCTGGCTTCCTGCTCACAGCAGAGCCAGCTTCAGAATTAGAGCTATTTGTTCTGAGTAACATCAAAGTATATTAAGAATGTAACAGCAGCCATTTGGGATCAGACTGAAGTTTCACGAGTGAGCGTGCACACCTAAAGTAGCCTGAGCGGAGCCCCTCGCTGTCGCCACAGTCTGACATGTAACACCCATGAATGCTGTTTGGTGTGGAGATCAGATGAAAACTGCTCATGAGTTACTCCAAACAAAGATACTGAGTACTACCCAGGCCTGTCTCAGTCAGAAAGTCTGCATGCTTTCTGGAGAAATACAAAGCAATGTTTGGGGTGTGAGTGCCAAATATTTAGGCACTCATTTTTAATGAATTCTGTGTTTTTACTTTGCCCATCCTGCCCGCAAACCAGTGGCCATTCCTCAATGTAACCATTACTAGCCAACTGAAGGTATGTGCTATTTATAGAAGATCAAGAAAAGTCTGGGTTTTTGTGGGTGGTTTGACCCTGGTTGGACACCATGTGCCCACCAAAGCCACTCTATCACTTTCCTTCCTCAGGAGGACAGGGGAAGAGAAAATATAATGAAAGGCTCGTGGGTCAAGATAAGGACAGGGCGATCACTCAGCAATTACTGTCACGGGCAGAACAGAGTTGACTTGGGGAAATTAGTTTAATTAATTAATGATCAAATCAGAGCAAGGTATTGAGAAAATAAAAACGAAATCTTAAAACACCTTCCCCCCACCCTTCCCTTCTTACTTCCCCCCCACCAGCAGCGCAGGGGGATGGGGAATGGGGGTTGCGGTCAGTTCATCACACTTTGTCTCTGCTCCTTCCTCCTCAGGAGGAGGACTCCTCACACTCCATGAACAGTCCTCCATGAACATCTCCAACATGGGTCCTTCCCACGGGCTGCAGTTCTTCATGAACTGCTCCAGCGTGGGTCCTTCCACGGGGTGCAGTCCTTCAGGAACAGACTGCTCCAGCGTGGGTCCCCCACAGGGTCGCAAGCCCAGCCAGCAAACCTGCTCCAGTGTGGGCTTCCCATGGGGTCACAGCCTCCTCCAGGCATCCACCTGCTGTGGCGTGGGGTCCTCCATGAGCTGCAGATGAATATCTGCTCCACCGAGGACCTCCATGGGCTGCAGGGGGACAGCCTGCCTCACCATGGGCTTCACCACGGGCTGCAGGGGAATCTCTGCTCCAGTGCCTAGAGCACCTCCTCCCCCTCCTTCTTCACTGACCTTGGTGTCTGCAGGGTTGTTTCTCTCACATATTCTCACTCCTGTCTCTGGCTGCAACTGCCCAGAGTTTTGGTTGTTTTTTCCCCCCTTCTTAAATCTGTTATCCCAGAGGCGCTACTACAGATGCTGATGGACTCGACCTTGGCCAGTGGCGGGTCTGTCGGTCTTGGAGCCGGCTGCTGTTGGCTCTATCAGACACAGGGGAAGTTTCTAGTAGCTCCTCACAGAAGTCACCCCTGTAGCCCCCCTGCTACCCAAACGTTACCATGCAAATCCAATATAGTTTTCTAAAGTTATGTGACAAAAAGTACTATTGTACTAATACTGGGATGCTCTGGTACTGGAGGTGCAAAAGTCCCCTCTGTAATTCAGTGTCATGCCACTTGGGTGATGCAGTTTTCTGGCACAGGTGCATTGGGAAAAATATGTTTTTACAGCTAGTTTTTAGCATTCTCATTAGGGCATTGTAAAGGATGAGTATTGGCCATCATCAAACAAAGGAAAAGGAGAGAGGTAAAAGGCTAATATCTAAAATGAAGTTCAGCATTGCTTGGCTTTGGAATGTTTCATTATTTTTCATTCTGGGCAGGAGGTTACATAGAAGAGGGAACAAGTTCAGTTCCTGTGATGGAGAAGTAGGGAAATAAACTTCTGCTATATTGCAGAGGTGCAGTGATGTGTCTAGACAGCCGTGGTAAGCACCAGAAATTAAAGGCTTGACTTTCTGAGATGCTGAACACTATGCAACGTCCATTAATTTCACTTAAAGTTGCGGAGATTCAGAACTTTGAAAAAATCTAGCCCTGGTCGCTTGGCTTGTGAAGCACTAACTATTGCCCTATTATCCTGTAAGATTTTCTTCTCTGTAAAGCATGTAGCATTTTCCTCTTTATGTGGATTCCAAAGCAAAAGGGATTTTTTTCTAGAGGCACATTTTCCTAGAGGCACTGTGGTGCATGTGAGCTTGCTATATTAGAGAACTGAACATTTGTTCCTCGTTCTGTTTATTAACTTTATTGGGGAAAAACATTCAAAAGCCTGCCTTTTTTTGCACCTTCTGCTAGGTAGCATTAATAATCAGTTGGCTGATTAAGCATGATGTGAGCTTTGAAGATTGGGGTAACTGCAGAAGATGATAAAGGTCCATCAAGAGATGCAAAAGGCACAGTGTTTGGTGCTCATGGCCAAGGGCTGAGCATTCTTTGTACTATTTCCTAAATGAGACTGTAAAGTTTAATTTCAGAAAATTGGAGGAGAATTTAGAGTTTACTGAAAAACTCAGTAAGCTACACATGCTGACATTTGTAGCCACGCAGTGATTTATCATCATCAAAGAATATGGTTCATTGTTTCCATAGAAACTTGGAGAAATGGAAAAGAGTAAGCAAGAGAAAGCCGAGGTGTTAATGAAAGAAAATAGTTGGCACAGACATTATTACTCCCTGCTGCAGCCTTTTCTTTTTGTGATCTCATCTAGTTCATCTGTATATTTCTTCAGATTATTCTTATACAACAAAAATTCTTCACTGCTACCCAAGTCGCATTGCTTGTGAGTGTGGTGACAAGTATCCTTCTTAAGGGAATGAGAAGATATACTTCTGTGTAAGGCTCTGTGAATGCTTGTGGAGTTTTTCTGTTTTGTAGAATAAAAAGCAAGTTACACATGCCTGAATTATTTGAATTTTTGTTTTTTTTTTCTCTTTCACAGAAATGAAAAATGGAAAACTTTAGTTCCAGGTCAAATAAACTTGCTCTTGAACCCACTTGTGTGCCCCAGCTGCTAGGGGAAAGGGGGGCAGCCCCCACCCCTGCTTCATGTAATTGCATTCTTAGCAGGAGCCACAAAGCTAAAAGTTTTGGAAACATAAAACCAAACCATTTTGAATTTTCCAAAACACATTTCAGTGTTTTAGTCCTACTGAAATGCACCGATGAATTCTGTTCAAATTCATTACCGGTTTCCTGAAATTGTATTAATGATTACCAGTAAAAATGTTGTTGACTTCTACTTTCCATTGTGTGCGAGAAGGGTTTGGAAAATGCTAAATGACTTTTTTATCAGCTGGTGGTTTAATGCTTTCTAGAAACTATGGAGATAGGGACCTAAGGCAGGTCACCCTTTCTGTGTTCTGGCTGTTCCCAGCCTCCCCCTTCCTGCTGGTGTTGCACTCGTGAGGACTTATCTCCTCTGAGGGTGCTGGTGCTGGGGCAGGTTATTATCGCAGATGAGCAGATGTCTAGAAAAGCAGGATTTTCTTTTTTGTGTCCAGCCACATCAATTTTACTCTTCTCTGTGTCTGGTGGCCACCGGGTGTCACTGTAGCTCTGTGTAATTACTGGGGAAACACTGAAATAAGGGTTAGTTTGGTACAGAGGGGATTTGAAGGGTAGTTTTACTCTGCGTGTTTGAATTGCAAATGAATGTACACATCGAGAGTCTGATTCCGTTAAATTCATAAGTCAGAATGTGGCATCCATAGTGTTTCTGTACTGAAATCATCCTTCTAAAAGGTTGCTGCATTGGGATCAGTAAGGCTATAGGAAAAAGTATGTATCCTCCTCCTCACCTACCCCTGAAATACAGTGTGGTTTGAGACCTGCAGCTTAGTATGTGTATAGAAACCCTGCGTGAAGTCCTGCTTATCTTAGTCAGATGGTGCACCGCCTGGGACAGACTGCAGAATCAGGCCCTACATCAGTTATGCCTTCCCTATTTGGCAATCAGTCAGTATGAAAATTATAATATTTAAATTAAAGCTTTCCAAGAGAACATTGAAGGTCAGACAACACATTGGTGTGGCTGTTTCTTTGCAAACTCACTGTTACCCCCAGTCATTTGGTATATTTGTGCTTATGCTGCAGCTGCTTCCCCACATCATGAGTTTTTGCTGTTATAGTTAGATGTATTTTCCTTGTACTTTGATATTTTTTAATGCCATGGTTTCTTTTTCTGCATTTCTTTTTCCAGGCACATTAGCTGGTGTGATAGATTTAGCTGTGGATTGGATGACAGACCTGAAAGAGGGTGTCTGCCTGTCTGCCTTCTGGTACAGCCACGAGCAGTGCTGCTGGACGTCTAATGAAACCACATTTGATGACAGGGACAAATGTCCCCAGTGGCAGAAATGGTCTGAACTTCTTGTAAGCCAATCTGAGGTACGGGAGACCCAATGAGGTTGGGGTCACAGCAGGCCAAAGAATGCCCTTTTTTCATACTTGCTAATGTTCCCTCCAGAGAGTTTCTCTGAAAGAGAAAGTAATGAACTCAGAACGCTGATGAAAAAGACATTTCCACAAGCAATATCTGCTTAACCTGGGAGAGATCCTATTGTTTCAGTGTCACGTGTGATGGAAATTGGAAAACTGCGAGATCGCTTTCTCTTTCTATCCATATTAAACCAAAAGTGTTTCATAACACTCATAATATAATCACCTGGGGACCTGAGCTGCTATCCATTCTTTTTCTTTTAAACACAGTTTTATGGGGGGAAAAAAAAAGGATGATCCCTGACACATACATTTAAGAGGAAATTTTCAGGGTTGCAGATTTTTTTTAATGTATTCAAATACTGTGAGTAGTTGTGGGAGCTGCATTAGAACTGTTTGTTATGGCCTTGCAATCAGTTTCTCTATCAGATAGCAAAATATTTAGCTAATGCTGAAAGCTGGGGAAATAACAGGCTCCCTGGGAGGTGGCCAAAGTGAAAAATTTGCAGGGGGAGAGGACAGGAAGAGAAAAAGCTGATCTGGATTGACATGAAACTTATATTTTAAGAACTTTTTTTCTATCCTTTTTTTAAAAATTGTGGTAATTTTAAATACAAAAAAATGTTGTTTCAAAGCAAAGCAGGTGAAAGTTTTGTTTCAAAGGTGTCAGAAGAAGCCTTTCTGTATTCCTTTTAGCAGATGACTTTTATAGAAAAATATGAGAAGGACATTCTATTTTCAACCTAAGCTACTCAATGTATTGAATAATATTGATCCCTTCACGACTCAGGGTTTCGGGCAGAATAATTGTCTTGAATCTTTCCTCCCCCCTATTTCTGCAGGTGACTTGAATATAACAAAAATTGAATATGTTATGGAGGTGGGATGAATGTGGCTTTGAAGAGAACTGGTTTTAAGTATGTAATGGGAATTTTAAAAACATATCTGGTAATGCAGTTTGGTCAATAATAGGAGAAAATACATACTTCTGTGGGAGAAATCATTTCCAGTCAGGCAATTAAAAAATGGGTGACTTGGTGAGGTTGTCTTGGATCTTCCCCCAGTGTGGAGGTGGTCTGGTCTTGCAGAAAGCATTTGAAGGCACCTTCATCACCATACAAGTTGGTCATTCATGTTCCCTACAGTNNNACAAGTAGTACCAGATGAGAGCATATGTACAGCCCAATTTTCCATAGTTCTAATTAACTGCAGTGAAAGTAGCGGGTGCTCACTGTTCCTGAATATTCCCACCATTTGATCGTAAGCAGAAGTCTCTCTGCACAGTTGCCAGTCCACAGCGCCAAGCTTCCCTTTGCCAGAGGTTTGCTGGGTTCACGCTGGTCTTCATCAACTGATGGTTTGGGTGGTTGTGTCTTTGTAACAGTGAAGAAATATTACCCTTGTATAAAGTTGCAGGACTGGGGATGAT